>CM038343.1:11590489-11783024 GCA_021464625.1 Proterorhinus semilunaris
CATGAGGCCGTCCTTCTGTGGACCCACCACCTGCAGGAGGAGCAATAGGGGCTGGTGCAATGTGATTTGGGCAACTCTAACAGCTGCTCCCACGACCCGGCAACGGACAAGTGGGAGAAAATGGATGGATGGCTGGATGGATGGACATGCTCCCAATGACCAGCTCAACACAGAAAAGGCTGTTTTTGCAGTGCGTAATCAAAGCGTGTGTAGAAATGTTGAAAGCCTTGGGCGAGCGAGAGCTACTGGTTGGAGAACCCCGTTATAAGCTGTTGGGCTTTCCCCATAGAATTATGAAACTGTGAATATTTGGTTAATGAAATGTGTTTGTGAGTGTTTTATGTTGGAAAAATTGACCGCGATTAATCGTGATTAATCGAATTGTGGTAAATCAGATTTAAAAAAAGAATCAATTGACAGCACGAGTAAATATTTAAATGCACTTCGTCCCATCCTTCAGTGCGATTGGAGCGACCTGTCAGGAGCTATAGATGACCACAGACTTTTTGTGCTGACTACCTTGCAAAAATGGACACATTCGAACCCTTCCGACTACTCAAAGTTGTGCTCCTTCTTTCACTACAGAGTGTGCTTTTAAAGAGGATATTTTGCTGAATTGAACCTGTCAGCTTATGTTGCGCAGAAAAATCCTCTTATGCTTTACAATTTCAATTAGGAGCGGCGTCTCCGTGCAGTCTCCCTCCTTCAGAGCTGCAAATACAAGGCGCACAAGCGAGGATTTGTCACCGCGGCGACGGGCCTTCACCTGCATTATCATTCAAACGCACGCGGGAGGCATTTCGAGTGACAACACCGCTGCACTTGATGCTACTTCAGTGTGCAGTGAGCGGTGTTGCAATTGAGAAAAAAAAGGAGACCGATTTTCAACGGAGCAGGTTTGGCGAGGCCCCTGTCGGCTTTTTTTGGACGGCTGTAATTGCAGGGGATGTCGGGCCTAACCAATGACACACGCGCACCGGTTATTACAGTGCGAAATGAAACAGGCCCATTTCACAGTCCGCTTGAGTTTTAATCTTTCTGTTTTGATTGGAGTTTGCGTTTGTCAGAAGCAGCTCGAGCATGTAAACATCTGCTGTGACAAAATGCAAAGTGCTCAAATGAGTGCGAGTAATTTAAGGGGTGGAAGTTTAAAGCCAAATTGAATTCCGATGAACTGCAAAAAGGACTTTCTTCAATGTGTTAGTCCAAGTTTAAGCAACAGGTGACGTTCGTGTCGTGTGAGATACATACAGTTAAAAACATTTTTTTTTTAAAGCCCAATGTTTTTCCCCCAAATTTATATAATTTCCCCAAATATTTTCCTCGTTTTTGCTCATATTTTATTACAAATATTTTCCCTATTTCCCCAAATTTTTTCTCACTAACCCTAATTTATTCCCTATTTTTGTCCCATTTTCCCCCTGTTTAAAAAATAAATAAATTCTAATATATATATATATATATAAATAAATGTAAAGGTACCCAGCCCAAAGTTACAGTGCCTTGCGAAAGTACAAATACACCTTGAACTTTTGCACAACACAGAATGTTCACACCTTGCCCTAACCATTAAATAGAGGCCACCTGTGCAAAATCTACTCTCAGTATAATTCCAGCAGTTCTGTGAGGGCCTCAGAGCTATGGTCAGAGTGTATTGGTCACTAAACAACATCATGAAGGCCAAGGAGCTCACCAGAGAGGTCAGGGATAAAGCTGTGGAGAAGTTTAAAGCAGCGTTAAGTTATACAAAGATTTTCCAAGATTTGAACATCTCACGGAGCACTGTTCAATCCATCATTCGGAAATGGAAAGAGTATAGCACCACTGCGAACTTACCAAGACACAGCCGTCCACCTAAACTAACAGACCGAACAAGGAGAGCACTGATCAGAAATGGAACCAAGTGCCCCTAGATAACTCTGGAGGAGCTGCGACGTACTGCCACTGAGCTGGGGGAATCTGTACATGGGACAACTATAAGTCACACTCTACACAAATCTGGCCTTCATGGACGAGTGGCAAGAAGAAAGCCATTATTGAAAGGAGGCCATAAGAAATCCCGTTTGAAGTTTGCTAGAAGTCATATGGAGCACACAGCTACCATGTGGAAGAAGGTGCTTTGGTTAGATGCAAAACGTTATGTATGGAGCAAACCTAACACTGCTCATCATCCTGAGTGCATCATCCCCAGTGTCAAATATGGTGGGGGGAGCGTCATGCTATTGGGCTGCTTTTCCTCAGCGGGGACTGGGAAGATTGTAAAAATAGTTGGGAAGATGGATGGAGCCAAATACAGGGACATTTTGGAGGAAAACCTGCTGGAGTCAGCAAGAGAATTGAGGCAGGACAATGACCCTAAACACAAAGCTAAATCTACAATGGAATGGTTTAAAAACTAACATATTAATGTGTTAGAATGGCCCAGTCAAAGTCCTGACCTAAATCCTATTGAAAATCTGTGGAAAGACCTGAAAACTGCTTTTCACAAACGCTCTCCTTCTAATTTGATAGAGCTATAGTTGTTTTGTAAAGAGGAATGGGCTAAAATGTCAGTCTCTAGATGTGCAAGCCTTGTAGAGTCATACCCCAGAAGACTTTCTGCTGTTATCGCAGCTAAAGCGGGTTCCACAAAGTATTAATTCATGCTGTATGAATACTTATGCACGCCCCACTTTTTACTTGAAAAATAACAGAATCATGTATCATTTTGCTTTCACTTCACAGTTGTCTGTTACTTGTGTGTGAACTTTCAGTAAAACATTCAAAATAAAATCTTCACGTTTATGGTTGTAAACGTGACATAATGTACAAAAGTTCAAAGTGTATTAGTACTTTCGCAAGGCACTGTATACTTATAATCTCAATAAGGCCTCATGATTAAACAAAGTCAAACCTAACCATTTCTTAGCTCAACAACCGCATGAGATTATCATGTCAACATTTGAGGAATCAAAATGTCAAAATCCACACTGGTGTCCAAAAACATCCCCAAAGGATGAGGTTCTCAACACAGAAGCTCCGGGACTCACCCACCTGTTCATACAAGAGAACCACAGCCCTAATTACCACTGCATACCTTTCTAAAAAACCTACATGAACCATCTAAGGCTCTCTCTTTGTATTAGCCTTCTTGTAATTTCTGTAAATCACTTTGGACTGCCTTCTGTAAGAATTGTGCTACAAATAAACTTGCTTTCATTTGCTCATTCCCACCGGTTCACCCTTATCTTTCTGGTCCTATCCGACCTCTCCGCTCCCCTGTTTTTTCTCCCAAGTGTCCCTATTCTTCTTCTGGCTCTCACCTCTCCTCACCCTCCGTCTATTCCCAGCTTCCCAAAAGGCTTTCATCTTCCCAGGTTAGATTACCGTGAAGGACTGCCAGCATTCCTGGAAGCGTTTCATCTCAACTCCAATTCATCTGGGGAGACGGAGGAAGCCGAGAGACAAGACCAGCAAAAAAAAAAAAAAAAAAAAAACACTTGGGAGGTAGGATGCCAGTGACGTATTTGGGACTGTATGGATTTCACTGCCTTTAGTGGTTAACCTATACAGCGCACTGCAACAAGGGAAGATTTCCTACTGGAATATACACTGCCTGTAAAACGCCCACACAAGAGATAAGAGCGGAAGTCGCCAGGGACTGCATGAACGCTACGGGTTTGGTTGAATCAACACACTAACGTCCACAAGTGAAAGCAAAGTAGTCAGATAATAGACAGTCTAGTTGGTGCATCTGCCCACACAAAATGGCATCATCAATGGTATCAAGCGGGCAGACGCTCTTCATTGGTCACATCCACTTGCACGCGGTCTCTCTAAACACTATCTGAAACTAGCAAATACCAGTGGATTATACGGATATACCCTTCATTTTTTTGACGACTGTTTACATTTCGCTGGTGACACAAGATGAAGTATAGAAGCTGCCATTTGTTTATGGAGTTTCAATGAGGCCAAAAAGACATAATGCAGATGCAAGAAACTCCATTGGATAAAGTTCATTCCATGGTACACATATGTGCAGGTTCAGCGTTGTTTTTAACTTAAGCAGGACATAAACAACTCCTTTATACTCTCATATGCTTAGGGTAAGTGCATTGTTAGGTACAAGTCTGCTGTTTGATTGCCATTTATAGAGTAAACCTTTGCCTTGTGTCTACAGGCACGTGTCTGATGCTCTGAGCTCTGGGAATAAGAGTTGTCTGCAATGTTAGTTCTGTGGGTATTTGCTGATATGTGGTTACATGCCTCTTTCTGGTCTGACAAGCGGCAGCAAATGTGTTTAAGAAGATGTGATAGTAAAAATGATGGTTACCCAAGCTGCCGCCACTGGTATCAAGTCATGTGACTGAAACCCTTTCTCTCAAGATGAACCTGCATCAGATTTAGTAGTCCAAGACACATTCCCTACTTGTGGAACAATAACGTTCTTACCTTGAGAATCTTGAGTATCTTACCTTGTCTTATCTGGTGAATCTACATTGTTAAAATGAACAGTTATCAAGTCTAACAAAATGAAAAAGTGTCAACATTTCACTGGCATTTGAGAGCATTTAGTTCAAGCCTCTTACAAATATTCTATTGTACTTTATGTTGCTATGAACTAAGCTATACATATATACATCAATTTTTCCATGACCCATTTTGTGCCCCAATTTACTGTTTGTAAACCACTACTGAGACGGGGAAAAAAGAAACGTAGCATCGCTTCAATCTTCTCTATGTTCATGACCTGACCTACAAACATGGACTATTAAAATAAATAGTGCATTTCTATATTTTCACCTTGCCGTTCTATGCCCACGCAAATCATATCAGTTAACCTCAATGATATTTGTTCAATGTTTTGCCCACACTAAAAGCGTCAAACTATACAAAAGCGAAGGGAATTGTGTGTAATTAGTCGGACAAAGTGCTCTGTCCCACTTAGCAGCGAGGCGCAAGTAATACATACTGACTGAATGGATGTTAGCAGGAACGGTGTATAGTTTGCCTGTACATACTGTACGTCAAATGCGTACAAACGGATTTGTAATTATACCATAGCCCTCAAGCTGTTTACCACTCTGCCATACAAGCTTTAGCAAAGGAACATGTTCCTTTAGAAATTAGGGGACTGTGTCAGCGGATACATGTTTAGTTTTTGCTCCAGTACATTAAATCCAAACCTGAGAGGGCTTCGAGGCCTAGAGTTATCAGCAAAAACAAATTTACTCCTCGGTGGCGCACATGTCCATGTAGGAACAAAAACCAGAACGCAGCGAGCGATTTTTATATTTGTTTGAATCCGAGGTTGTCACTGAAAATGTCGGCTCATCTGGATTTAGTACGTCCTTGGGCTGAGCAATTTCGGAAAATGGGAATGTATTTTTTTGTCTTGCCTAAAACTGCAATGGCACATGGTTTCTTAGATAGGCTCTAGCCCGAGATGGTTCATACGGCTCTAACATGCACTTTGGTGCTAAACCATGAAACGACTTGTACACAAGCAGAGCTGTTTTAAATTCTATTCTCTGAGTGACAGGAAGCCAGTGCAGAGACCAGAGCACTGGACTAATATGGTCGTATTTCCTGGTTCTTGTCAGGACTCGAGCAGCAGCGTTCTGGATGTACTGCAGCTCTAACAGTGAGCAGCCGTTACAGTAGTATAACCTGCTGGAGACAAATTCATGGATTAGTCTCTCTAAGTTGGGTTTTGACACTATTCCTCAGGTCTGAGTCCATAATTACTCCTAGATTTCGAACCTGATTTTTTTGTTTTAGAGATGCATGAAACAGTGCTGACCTTATTAGGGCAAGTGACATTCTCACTTTGAAAATGGTGTTGGCAAATAATAAATAAAAATGCCTGCTGTGATTTCACTGAAGCTACGATCAAACGCCCTTGCAAATATGTCACTTTTACAAGAGACCGCGAGGAAAGTCTATCCTTCCATCTTCAGCCTCATAATGCATGTATGAGAGTGCCTCTGTTGTCACAATAGGTCTCCTGCTTCCTTTCCATTGACTTTAAAGACAGATTTCTTTGTGCCGGGCCCATTGTGTGCGATGGCTGTGTGATGATGTGGTGCTTCCCAGCATTAGGGCCATCCCTGTGTGAGATATTTATGAAGCTGCCAGTCTTCAGGCCCCACTCACAACTCTCAGCCTTTTAATCTTACTGCTGTCATCCACTGTCCATGCTTTATGACTGTGGCCTTGGCCGCCTGCCATCGCACTGAACAGCTACTACCACTACAGCGTGCCAGTAAGAGTGAAGAGGGGAATGCCATACAGTGAAGTTATTCCAGGACAATGGGACAAATATTATTTTTTATTTCTTTATGACACCAAAGCTGTTGAATAAAAAGCCTGCTTTTATGTGTTTGACAACAGAAAGTGGCGCTAGAGGCTAAAGCAGGGGTGTCCAAACTTTGTTTTAATTGTCTGACAGATATTCAAGTGTATAAAAACAGAGTGAAACATTAAACTGGGCGGATTAAGTAAAGGTTTTAACTGCAACATCACACTATTATTAAGGCTTGGAACCTTAGGGCCCGATCTTGTGTCTTAAAACACAGACTATAGCGTAACATTTTGCGCTTATTAGGAGCGCACTTTGTGATCTTGCCACTCCAGACTTAGTGCATTTAAGTGGGAAGTACTGGGGTTGAAGACACCTTTTTCCTCCAACCAGATCAACTCCGCGGCTGGGAAGGGGGAGGGAGAGGGGTTGTGGGGGAGTCGGGGGTGAACATGTGCGGACGTCTGTAGCTCTCTCTCTCACACACACACACAGACATTGTTCAGCTCACGATGAGTTCATAAAGTTATTAGTTTGACCTGTGACAGCCTATCATGCTTAAGGAAGAACACAAGGCAGCGCGATGTAAACGAGGAAATGAATGTCAGTGGTGCTCCCATCAGAGCAGTCACCTCCTCCTATAAGCTTGTATTCAGAATTTTAAAAAAGGTAAAAAATTCCATATAAAACAATACAAATATAAGTAAAACGATTAAATAAATAAATAAATAAATAAACTAATCCAAACTAACTGTATACCTGACCCTAATCCTAACCTTAAGGATAGTGGAGTTTACAAAAGGTGTCTTTCAGGCGTTAGTAGGAATTTGACCAATCAGGGAGTCAATAGTCCTGTGCATTTCCCGTCCTCACAGTGGAGGCAGCTTGAGAGTGGAGCCTCACAGTGGAGGCCTGCAGGCAGAACCTCTTGCTTGCGACGCCCTCTCGCAAGTGGCGAAGGCGCAAAGCACATAGTTCCACCACTCGGACAATCTAATATCGCCAGAAGCCTGCGCATGCGTTGGTGTAAAGAGTCGGAAGTTACACCCTTTGCAGCAGGTTAATCACATGGTCGGCTGGTTGAATATATTACTATAATACATCTACTAATGGCATGACTGCTTCTCCAATGCTATACTATTCTTAACCAGATCTAACAGCAGGCTTGTACCAATGCATTTGTAACATAAGCAAAAACGTGGCGGTACAAGGTTAAGCGTCTTAACTGGGGGGGTCTCTTTTCTCAGACTGTTAGGCAGAGGGTCTGACGTTGCAGCCTTTACAGCGGGTTAATTGCGTAGTCGGCAGGAGTGCTACCTCGGTGCTTTACTTGTGGACATAGACAGATGGGTTCGCTCACCCTTCTCTCCTCACTCCTCTCCCCTCTCAACCCTCGCCGGCTATTTCAGTCCGATTCTCTTTCATTATCTGTCCCAAAGCAGACCTGCTGAAGAAGCACATTCAGTCGGCCCTCATCCATTAAGCCGAACACGCATTTTTTACATTGTTCTAGACCAGAGAATTGGATTACTGGAACCACAGAAAACATGCACAAATGCTACATGTGAAACTAATTGGGCAGTCAATCAATACGTTATTAAGTCGCTGGAATAGCCGTGTTTAAATAGCGATCAATAAATGCAATTACAGCAACAACAACAAAAAAGCAAATACTGTGCTTGTTTTTTGAGCGGTGTCATTTCAGCTTCACAGCAAAAGGGATTAATGTTGTCGCCGAGCGGAGAGGCTGCGTAACGCCGGCCTATGGGGAAATTAAAACATTTCTCTTACTCTGCTCGGCGGGTTTGAGCCGGAGAGGTCTGACTACATGACTGATCCGTGGAGTTTTGTGTGCTGCCGCTGCCGCCGCTCACTTTGGCACATCCGCATTGGATGGATCTCTCAAATGCAGGCGCCCGCAGACACCAAGGGACTCGGGCTGAAGCAGAGAGGGAACTCATGCTCATCAATGCGGGAATTAGGGCCGCGGAATTGTAGATGGTTGGGGATAGCTGTGTTGAAAGTTGTGAGTAGTGATATTTGTATTATTGCAAACAGCTCTGATGTTAACGTCAACCCATTTATTGTTTTAAAAGGTACATTTCACTTGTGGCAGGACTTCTGCTGTAGATTACAGATAAATAAAGGTATTGCAACTTTTTCTACCATTTAGTTAGTGTTTGCTCTATTGCCTAAAATCAGCATAAATGACAAGATCCAGGTTTGATTGCACGGGTTTATACGGTTGACATATGTTGTAGCTACTTCCGGGATATCTCCACCTCGCTCGCAGACGAAACATAAAATAAGCATCGTACGGGGTAAGTTTTGTCATTTTAATACTTTGACATGAAAACTAAAATAAGGAAGGAAACTAACAAAAAATCTTAAATTCGAACAGTACGTGAAAAATCCATACTTTCACCTGCTTTAATCAGTATTTGAAAAGTTATTCATACTGTATATAGGGGGGAAATCTGTGAAGCAATAAGATAATAGATATCAACAAATCAATCAAAATATCATTAGACTGTCGGTGCAATTTAAGTAGAGATGTTGTCCCGAGAAAACCAGACCTCGGGAGAAGAAATATGTAATTATTAATCTTGATCAAAGTATTTGCTGATCTGAACAATTGGGAATAGTAGCCATTACCTGACAATGAAGGATTGTGTCTATACAGGAATTCACAATGGGTCCCCAAAGGCCGTTGTGAATCCAGGATCAATAAACCTCTCATCTGTTGTATCCAAACACCCCTGTCCATCCCTGGGACGCCTTTCACCGTACTATTTGAACCCAATCATTTCGATGTCCCGGGGGCCATGTATTTTAGCAGGGGGTGGGGTGAGGGCGAGTCTCGGTCCCAGAAGTGCCAGTGTCTTGGGGGTCTGAAGATTGAAGTATGGCAGCTCTTTGGGAGGAACTGGGGAAAGGATTAGCTTGACTATCCTCTTCCAGCTTTTTACCATTTTAATGAGGCACGACCAAGGCGCTTTTTTTTTTTTTTTTTTAAACAACCTCAGTCGACTGTGTTATCGCTGGGCCTGGGGACAGGGCAGCACCGCGGGGGCATAGACACTCTTAACGCACCAGAAGAAATACAGTCTGAAAGAGCGTATTGCTTTGAGACAGGGCTCAGGATTGAACACAGTAAAAAGATTTAAAATTTTGCTCCAATATTGCTGTTGGTCAAACATAGCTGGGACTTCCTAAAGGTTTCCTAAAAGTTGTGGAAAACCTTTGCAAGGTTGGTTTAGCATCAACATTTGAACACTGACTTTCCAAACAAAGACTATAGTGTGGCTTTGTTTTGTTTCATATTGTTGACAGCTGTTGAATTCAGTGCCTGTCGTCTTATACTGGTATTCTCTCATAAATATATGTATATATAATAAATCTATACTAATTTGGTTGCCCTCAAATACAGCAGGGGACAAAATAGTTGCCTTTATTTAACCAGGAAAGTCCCACTGAGAAGACCCTCTATTTCAGGGGAGTCCTGGCCTCAGGGGGAAACCTATTGTACATGTTTTTAGTGGTAGGGTAAAGCTACGCAGACACGGGGAGAACATGCAAACTCCACACAGAAAGGCCCCGTCCAGGTGGGAATCGAACCCGGGACCTTCTTGCTGTGAGCGCTAACCGCTTCGCCACTGAGCCAACTTAAAAAGGAGAGATTACATTTGGCTGATTCCTCAAACATATAAAAAAATCACGATGTGTTTTATGAAGGCAAAACCAACCTCCGTGCTCATCTTTTGTTAGAATAAAAGAGTAATTTAGGCCTGTCGATGTGGACCTACCTCCTGAGCTGCTCCAGTCTGCTCCCCGATAACACAGAGAGGGCACATGTGGATTAACGCCCCCATTGAAGGAACTGTAATTACCTGCTGATAGGAATATTATTAGGATTTATGGAGGAAAAGCTGAATTTCTTTGTTAGAAAAAAAAAAAGAAAAAAAGAAAATGTCCATGAAGTGCATGGTTAACCCGAGTGAGGATTTGTGAGTTTGGCAGCATAAAAAAGGCAAAAGGAGAAGTTGTTTTACTACGTTTTAGTGGGTTATTCTGGTCATACAGGGGCTCATTTAATAAGGCAGGTGCTAAAGAGCGAGTGCAAGCTGGAAAATAGAAGAGCTTTTTGAAGGCATGTTGCACTAAATGTAATATCCTGTAGTAATAGAGCTCCAAATCTGATGCTGCGTGAGTCAGAAATATGCAAATGACGCTGCTGGCAATCCACTTTTGCATGTGCTACTTGTTTTGCATATGAGCAGACGCTTAATAAATGACCCCCCGAAGAGTACAGTTTTGTTTCATTGACAGGATTGTTTGAATACACATTACTGAAGGAACAACAGAACGATCTGACAAGTTTTGTGAGCCGCGATTAGAACAATGTGGACACACTTCTGGTGGGGTTTATGGAATGATTCAGAGGTGCCAAGGCAAATACGACAAGAAAGGGACATCTAAAATATGAGCTAAGAAGGTAAGCTTAGTGCTAATGTTATGCTAACACCGGCTAAAGTTGTGCTAATAGCGGCTAAATGCTATCATCGGCAAAATTACCGTTTTCATCAGCGGTATGATATTGTGAGATTTTAAATCCGTATGACCTGGCTGTTTTAGTGAGGGCTGTCCTCTCTCCGCTGGCCAATCAAAGGCCAGCCTTCAGTTTATGTCACGTTAGCATACGTTCCCCGCGCTTTGGCCCAGGGCTGAGCTCGGTCCCAAAACTTGTACCATTTCAGCCCAGATTGGCTCTGGCCCAGGCAGTAGTTACGCTCATTTAACAGGGTAGACCAGGCACTGGGCTGGGTCGGGACGGTCAGTGTATACGGGGCATTTGCATAATTTGATGAGCACCCAAAAGTTCAAAAGCTGTTGCTAAGTTATATTCAAATATTTGTCAGGCAGTTGCATAGCTCACACCCATATCGGTAATCGCTAAAAAATATGTCTGCCTAAGAAAGTGAAAAGGAAGGAAATTTTCATTTATTCTGCGTTTTTTTGCAGACACAATGGTCTCAACTTGTTTAGCAACAGCTGCCCCGGGATAGACTGACGGGATCACAGCTTATCTGCGGCATCAGATCCTCCGAGCACCACCAACCGCTCACTCAGGCCAACTGGTACTCCCACACGCTCTCCCATCCAGCTGCTGACCAGGCTCAGCCTCGCTTAGCTTCCAAACTCAAGATCAGGCAGAGGGAGTCCATCCATCCATCCATTTTCTTCCGCTTTATCCGGGGCGGGGTCGCGGGGGCAGCAGTCTCAGCAGAGATGCCCAGACTTCCCGATCCACGCACACCACCTCCAGCTGTTCTGGGGGGACCCCGAGGCGACACCAGGCCAGCACGGAGACATAGTCCCACCAGCGTGTCCTGGGCCTTCCACGAGGCCTCCTCCCAATAGGACATGCCTGGAACACCTCCCGAGGGAGGCGACCAGGAGGCATCCGATACAGATGCCCTAGCCACCTCAGCTGGCTCCTTTCGACGTGGAGGAGTAGCGGCTCGAGTCCGAGCTCCTCCCGGGTAACTGAGCTCCTCACCCGATCTCGAAGGGTGCGCCCAGCCACCCTGCGAAGGAAACTCATTTCGGCCGCTTGTATTCGCGATCTTGTCCTTTCGATCATTACCCAAATCTCATGACCATAGGTGAGGGTGGGAACGTAGATCGATCGGTAAATCGAGAGTTTTGCCGCTTGGCTCAGCTCCCTCTTCACCACAACGGTCCGATACAGCGACCGCATCACTGCTGACGCCGCACCGATCCGTCTATCGATCTCACGCTCCATCCGTCCCTCACTCGTGAACACGACCCCGAGATACTTGAACTCCTCCACTTGAGGCAAGGACACCCCACCGACCTGAAGCAGGGAAGCCACCTTTTTCCGGTGGAGAACCATGGCCTCAGATTTGGAGGTGCTGATCCTCATCCCGGCCGCTTCACACTCGGCTGCAAACCGCCCCAGTGCGCGCTGGAGGTCCTGATTTGAGGCAGCCCTGGCGGAGCCCAACACGCACCGGGAACAGGTCTGACTTACTGCCGGCAATGCGAACCAAGCTCCTGCTACGGTCATACAGGGAACGGACAGCCCTTAGTAGAGGGCCCCGTACCCCATACTCCCGGAGCACCCCCCACAGGGCACCACGAGGGACACGGTCGAACGCTTTCTCCAGGTCCACAAAGCACATGTGGACTGGTTGGGCGAACTCCCACAAACCCTCGAGCACCCGATGAAGGGTATAGAGCTGGTCCAGTGTTCCACGACCAGGACGAAAACCGCATTGTTCCTCCTGAATCCGAGGTTCGACTATTGGCCGGATCCTCCTCTCCAGCACCCTGGAATAGACCTTACCAGGGAGGCTGAGAAGTGTGATCCCTCTGTAATTGGAGCACACTCTCCGATCCCCCTTCTTGAAGAGGGGGACCACCACCCCGGTCTGCCAATCCAGAGGGGGGCAGAGGGAGTGAACGTTTTAAATCATCTGATCTATGTTTTCTGATTTTTCGTTTTCTGGTTCTGCTGGAATAAGGCAGATAGCCGCCGGGTCAAAGGGCTAGGGAGAGGATAAAAACTTTGCCGCCGGAGTGAAAGAAGACGAGCCGCGGGGCATGACCGACGCATACTGTGGAGACGACAGGCCGGCATAGATCAAAAGGTCTGTATTCTTTATTGTACTTTACGGATGTGCCTATCTGCGCTTAGCTGGCAAATATCTAAAGACACCTCTCAAAAGAATGTGCTGAAGCCATTTTCCAGCGTGCACAAACCCATGGGCCGAAAGGAAACGGGAGCCGCAGCAGGGGCTCCGGGGAGGGACAAAAGCGCTGTCCATCAACGCTCCGGGTCAGGAGGGTGGTCAAAACTCAAGATAGGGCTATCACAAAGGCTCTTTAAGACTCCGACGCGGCACATAGGAGCACATTGTCGAAGGAATGCATGGCCAATCAAGCTTCGGCGGTCGAAAAAAACAAAAACGCAAATAACCTTGAACCGATGCAGTGTGCGTGTCAGCGATAAAAAAGATTTCATAAAAGGAAAGGAACTTGACCGGAGCGAAGAGGCGCGTAGCTATGCCCATTGAGCTAGTTATAATGGGGGGGACCTCATGAAGAGAACTCATTGATACCGACTCGAGCGCTGCTTCACGGTGGTTTTTAGCGTGAAGAGGATGAGACTGAGGAGCATTGCAAGATGAGCCGCCGCGGGGCAAAAATGCCGATGGTGTGGCGGGGTTCTTTGCTCGGCACGGTGACCCGAGGGTGTCAAAGTGAGGGGGTGAAAGTGTGTGGGGGGGGGCAACCATTACTGTCACAAGAGGCTGACAGTGACTCAAGCTTTGCCAGCGTGGGTTTCTCACGCATACATTACCCTTACACGGATGACGCTGCCCAGACACGGCAGTCAGTCAGACCTGCCCATGGTCATATCAAAACCCAAAAGCTGTCAAAATGTTCCAAGCTCATGCATAGCGCTGTATAAAGAATCCCTCTCTGCCTTACCTTTACCAATACGTCCTTTCCTTTTTGGTTTTAACATGTTATAAGTGTGATCATAAACGTAAACACTATACATTTCACAAAAGTTAGCTCTGTTTACAGTGAAAACAATAGCCACTACCTATTTTTTCTTTTTATGTCCCCAGAAGGAATTTTGTTTCTCCTTGACCTATTGTTCACTGCAGTGTGTAGTCAACGAAGACTATACCCTATGTTAAGAATTATTATGCAAATTGTATTTCAGTGCCATTAAGGTAAAAACAAATATTTTTTCAATGAAACTCATGGATGGTATTGTGTCTCAGGGCTCTTTTAATCACTGACATCAATCTCAGACGCCTGTGATAGTTAGTTTTCAGGTTAGCACAGTTAAGGGCAAAACTACTGAAAAAGGACGTTCGCCATTATTAAGCAGACGACCATTTTCAAGCCATAGGGGAAAGAAAAAGGATCTCTCCGTTGATGAAAAGTGTGAAATAGTTGAATGGACTAGATATGAAAACCTTCAATATTTTACGAAAGATTAAGCGTGATTATCATACTGTTAAGAGATTTGTGGCTGATTTAGAGCACACACGGGTTTGTGCAGATAACGGCACAATGAGGACGGTTTCTGCCAGACAAATACATCAGATTAAGAGAACAGATGCTACAAAGCAGGAATACCTAGCTGGAAGGTTTCTGCAGACACACTAACCAATTTGCTCCCATACTTCCGTCTTCTAATAAATAATTTTTTTAGGACCAACCTTCAACACAACCCAAATCTTCATTATTATTATTAAAACCCTTTTCCAGTCTGTCCATGGTATAAAATATATAATAGTGCATCAAAACACCAAATTTCCACACAGAATAAATTCCAAAGCGTTAATCATTCATCTTTTAGTGAAAGGTCCACAACCAACTTAAAATGATCCTGTGACCCACAATATTCAATCTGACGTTAATTTTCCATTACAAGATAGTCTCTCAGTCAAATAATAGGTTAAAAAGCATGTTGTTTTCGAGTGCACACAATAATAAAATGTTCCATATCCTGCATACGACTCCTCTCACCTGCAGACCGTTCGGTTTATTCCGCTCGTGGCTCCTGCACAGGCCTCTTTCCTTCGGTCCCAGGAAGGGCTAAATCACAGTCGGCTACAGGCGCAAATAAGAACAAACGCCTCTGCTTTACTAGTGACGTGCTCCCGGAGGGCGCACTCACAGACCGCTCCGCAGCCCCCGGTAGCCATTTCTGCCCCCCCACCGCTCCTGCTCCCTGCACCCCGTGTAATTGAAAAACACAAGGCCCAAAGGCTTCCATTTTCCTCTCCAAGAAAATAGGCCAAATGCCTCCGAGAGATTGAGGGGGAAAGGTGATCTCTGCAAAATACTAATAAATAGCATTGATTAAGAGTTGTTGGAAAAGGCACAACAATTGGTAATTATTGTAAGAACATCTTTAAAGTGATATATCATGCAAAAATGAGTCTGAAAAAAAAAGGCTGCCTTAGTATTGCTATTTTCCGTTCATAAATCGTAAATGTAAAGAGAGGACTGTTAGGAGTAAGAGACTGGATGTATGGATTTTGCAACAGGAGCCCCCTCTACAGGCAGTAGTGGAAAAATGAAACATTATAAAACAGTGAAAACAAACTCTGAACAGGCCCGGTGATAGATTATGGGCTTTGAGTATGTGGACGTCAGTTTTGTGTACAAACGATGACGCAATAAAACCCAGGAGTAACGGATCGGTGCACTTCAGCTGTAGAAGAAAGGATCGTGAACGATGCGAAATTGACGAGCTCAAAAAGTCTCATTTATGGTAACTTGTGCAAATCCTTTTACTAAATGTGTTATGGTATTACCATGTTAAGCGCACTACCACACTTTCTAGTGCTCTTGTGACGCCGCCACGGCAAAACCTGAGTAAAAAGTAAGTAACCCAATGTCCTTGAAGTCTTGAATCTCATTTTTTACCAACTCATACATGGCAGAACGAAGAAGAAAAAAAACACTATTAACTGAACCTGTTGAGCAATCTTTATAAAAAAAACAGGAGCCAAAAATGTGGCAACTAAATCATTAAGCTTGAAGGTAACCAGTTTAAGGCTGCACACCTCTGAGCATAAATTGGACGCCAGCGTGTATCGAATTAATAAATTCCCCTTCGCACATCGCAGCTCCTGCTCGACGTCTCTGCATTCTCCCACGCCCCTCGCTTGTGCGCGCAGATGAATGCAGGAATCGAGTAATTAATTGGATATGTTTGTAATTAGAAGCGAGAGAGGGGGAGACGCACGCAAAGCTCCTTTTGTTTTGCCTTTCGCGCCTGACTACAGCGCACGGAAACAAAACACTAATTACCATTGAGTTATTTGTCACTTCACTGGGTTAACGCTACAAAAGAGCCAGCGTTTACGGTTACTGCTGTTTTTGACCAGCAAATATAAAAATATGGACAGATGTTGGGAACATGGGTTACTAGGTGAGGCGCCAGAGTAGTTGCAGTATCTGCGTATTGTTCTTCAAACACAGTAGAGCTTTAATCGAGTGAATTGTTAATTAATGGTTAAGAAATTATAATTAGCATGTACAAGAGATGCACCGATCCAGCTTTTTTGCTTCTGATACCGATACTGCGGGTTCTAGTATCTGTCGATATCAAATATTAACCGATAACAAGATAATTCCTTAAAAGTGGTTGCTGTGAGTGAAAAAGTAAATAGTTCACTTTTCTCCAATTATCAATTATATCTATTAATTACCTCATGTAAAAAAAACATTAAACAAGGATTACTGGACTTGACGTGATCTGATCATTACAACTCGTGCATTACTGTACAAATATGTTGATTTGATTCTTTAACAGCATTTCATAAACTAAAATACAAACACTTTATTTTATTAGCCTACTTTAATTAGTGTTAAGGATTAGAGTTAGGGTTAACAAGTATTTACATCCAAGTCTTAAAGCGTATTGACTGGAGAGTTTACAGTCTATATGCCAGTGTGATAAGCCAAGACCTTCTAGTTTCTAATAATATGTGTGAGATCTGTGTGAGTGAAACACAACTTACGTTAGATATGCCGTTCATATAACCCTAATTATATCCTGATTAGGGTTAACTAACCCTAACCCTAGCCCCCTGATCAGGGGAGACGGCAGTTAAGGGGTTAAGCGCTCTAATCATAGATTCTGTCCCAGCTTTGATTCGTTGTCGCTAGCATTAGCATACTGTTGCGAGCCGCTGTATTTTGTGCGGCAATCAAACATTTCCAGAGGGTAAAACTAACGTGGCAATTGAATTCTCCAGGTTCTGCGCTTCCGACTGAGGTACAGTATGTCCATAGTCACTGAGATTTAGTGAGAGCTAAAACAGGTTTATATTTGTTGGCGATACCTGATATCGCATTTTCTCTACTATCAGCTCCAATATCCGATACAGGCATCAGATCGGTGTATCCCTAGCATGTACTGTTGCAGCACAAAAGTGAATGACCAGAATATTCCATTAAAAGATCTCTTCTTCCCTGATGGCACAGGCATAATTATTCCAAGATGACAATGCTAGGATTCACCGGGCTCACGTTGTGAAAGAGCGGTTTCAGGAGCATGGGTCAGCCGCCACCCAGTCCAGATCTTAACCCCGTTGAGAATCTGTGTGATGTGCTGGAGAAGGCTTTGGCACAGTGGTCACACTCTCCCATCATCAATACAAGATCAAGATGGTGAATCTTGGAAAAACACTGGTACTTTTGACATTGCAGAAGCTTAATGAAACAATGGCGCAGCGAATGCGTGCTGTAATCAAAGCCAAAGGCTGTCCAACTAAATATTACAGTGCGTGACTTTTTTCCCTTACAAAATGGCTGAGTCTATACAAACAAATCTATTTATTCCAATTAATCTGATCAATAGCATTTAAAAAGTAAAAATAAGTCATCCAAATATTGCAATGAGTACCACAACATTACCTTTCAGCGACCATGCCAGGTACTAGCTTAAGTTACTCCATACCTAATTCTAATCTCCCCTCTGTTTGTCTGAGAGAGCAGCAGTGTCTTTATTCTGACCACTTTGTTTTGTAATGGGTGTTTTTTTTTTTTTTGCTGAACAGGGAGTGCTTGTAATGACTCTGCCGGCTGTTAAGATTGTCCTGCCTGCATGCGCGCCTGTCTATTTGAAACGATATTACACAAACGCACATACACTTCCAACTGTGCTGGAAATGCCATCTGATTAACAGCCCTGCTTTTGCTCGCTGGTGTTAATAAGCTTATCCCCCGGTAGCTTTTACACAAACAAACAGAGTGGCAAAGACCAAAAAAAAAAAAAAAAGCTCTGAAAGCATTTCAGGCTTTTTAAGAAGACCAAGGTGAGGCCAAGGGACCAGGAGCAAGGGGCTGAAAGAGGAAGATTAACAAACACATACCACTAAAGCTTATTATAGGCAAAATGAATGATGATGTGTATGGATGAACGATAAAGTATTTTAAAACTAAGCAGAACAAATAATATAACTTAGTAAAGTTTAAATTAAATGTTCATGATCAAAGAGATCCAGAATCAAGGCTAGTTCAGGTCTACACAAAGATTAAGAATTACATGAGGGCTAACTACAGCTAATAACCAGGGCTTGTCCCATCTGGTTTAAACTTATACTGTATAACCAGGGGCTAAAAACACCCAGATCGAACAATAGAGGCCATGGATGAACCAGAGCTAAGCCTGGATCAAAACTGAGCTAAACCAGATTTAGACCAGAGCCAAATCGTGGCTAAACTGATTGAGATTTGAGGATCATTTCATTACTTTAATCCAGTTACAAACTTTAACCACTTCAACACAGTACGCTTAAATTGAAACTGCTCGAAAATAACAACTGTTTTGGGGCTAATTGCTAACCGCCATGTCCGATGGATCTTCGCTGGGTTCTACCCCCGTGTTTAAGCCTACATCCTGCTGATACGCTTGACTAGAGGGCGATTATTTGTGTTAGCGCTGGTGGCTAGGGGAAGGCTAGGTTAGCACGCTACAATCAGCCCCGGCTCATAGTAAGTGAGAAATGCGCTAACCCAGTGTGATCGTTTTCAAGGCTGCATTATGTAGTTGTCGGTAGGGCTGAAAGATATATCGTTATCGTATCGATATTGAGATATGAACATTCAAGATATCAATATCGCAAAAGAAAAATATATCGCTATCGTATTGATATCGAGATTTGAATATTTAAAATATTAAAATCAAAAAAGCAAGATATAAACGATTTTCATCAATATTCATTTATTTTCCTGAAAAATGCTTAGTTTTCACCTAACCCAAAGTTATATTTTTGTTTCCGCATCATCAATCAGAGCTTGTAGTTTTCTCCGATGGGAATCCTCTGTGTATCATCATGTGCCCCAAACACAATCCAAGCCACTAAAATTAGCTCTCTTTTCTAATACTGAATACTGATGTGTGTCTTTATAACAGTAACAGAGCAGTGTCTTGCAATGATGTGTGAATCTAGGTCAGATGGGAGACCTCTGTGACTGTGCAACTACATTGTGGCTTCTTGCGATATGGATGTTGATCACATGATTTTGCCATATTGATAATTCGCCGATATCTTGTGCCGCCCCTACTGCGATCCCGTGCTTTTCCACATTTGAAGCTTGCAATTTTCGTCTCCCTGCCTTCTGCCCTCAGACAAATCAAACGTAAAGCTCCAGCACACGGGCGCTCCGTGTTAGTACTCAAAGTAAAATGTGTTTCCTGTGACTTTGACCCATGAGGAGAACGGCGCCCGGGTCCCTGCGGAGAGGGACGGAAGTAGCGGGGTGTGTGCATCCCTCCGGACCCGTCTGTGCCGTGTTTTATTTATTTATTATCCCTTTTTCCCGTGTTGCTTCCGACATCCCCGTGTTGCAGGACCCCGGCTGGCTCGCCCCGTGTTACCATAGCAACAGGGACTGGCACGGCCTGGACGATCGAGAGGAAGTGAGAGAGAGTCCCCCTGCAAATCTTGTAACCGCATGATTCGCTGGAAGGTATAGTGTAGTGAGTAGGGATGCACCGATACCACTTTTTTGAAAATCCATACGAGTACGAGTAATTTGATACAAGTCTTTGCTGACACGGAATACCGATAAGGCATTTTCTTCAACATACGGTTTACAGACTGACTTTTTCACAGCAGATTGGTTAGTAATTCGTTAATTTACTCATTTAAATTTCCTTGAGTAAAGTAGGCAACACTTTTAAGATATTAGAATTGAACATATGCCATTGTATTTTTTTATTTTTCATACTTTCATTCAATTGCACTCATGTCCAAAAGCTCCTCAATGCTTGTGCTTTATTCATTTTTTATTTTTTTATTTAACAGTAGTATTCAGATGGTTACTTATTACTGCAGCTAAATGGTCTCTTTTCGCCTTTACTACAGTTCTGTGTGTTTATAGCAACTTAGCGAGTAGCCTACAGCATTTTGACTGTTTTTGCTGCAGTTCAATTTCGCTCAATATGAACATGCTGTATCTCTTTATTTTGCATTTTGCAAAATTCTGAGTACTTTTTAGTCGCTGGGTTAGTTTGAGAGATGAATTAAGCCCTGGGCATAAAGCAGCTTAAGAATCGGCAGGGCTTTTAGCCGCTAGTTAGCAGCTAGTTAGCAACATTAGCCTGTATCTTGGAAACACCGCAGACTCCACACTGCAGCACTAACGTGTGTAGTCTGTAATAAAGTCAGCTCTGTGTGGAATATTGTATTTCCATCCATCCATTTTCTTCCACTTGTCCGGTGCTGGGTCGTGGGGGCAGCTGTTGGAGCTGCCCAACTCACATTGCACCAGCCCCTATGGCTCCTCCTGCAGGTGATGGGTCCACAGAAGGACAGCCTCACGGTTCTAACCGGGCCTGTTGGTCTCTCATAAGGGGCTTCTGAATATATTGTATTTCCACAAAAGAAATATCCAGTGTGTTGCAAATTATTATTTTTTTCCTCAGCTGGGGGTAGGAGCGCTGGGCGAAATGTCATTTCATATTTCCCATATCATGGGATTTGCACCATTAATAAACTGACTGAGATTTTAGAAGGTAAATCATTGGACTTATTGTTCACATTAAACCACTTGGACACTACAGTGTGTTTGATGAATTTACCAGTAGTTGCTCGGCAGCTAACAGAGTTGTTCCATTGCATTTTTCTCCACTTTTTATACAGTTTTTCACTAATGTTGATAGAAATTACTTATCCTAAGCATGGCGGATCTCCATGGTAACAGTAAATTCACTCAACATTCCATCCCATGAAACTGGCGTGCTCATCCTGCTTCATACAGTATTAGCCACGGGTTGAATCTCTACTCTCACACTTTGATCCTAACAAGGAGGACATCAATATATGACGCCCTGTTAGCAATGCGACGTGCGTCCTCGCCGTAATGCCACGCCATTTTTCAGATGTGACAAGCTTATATGGCTTTTGGAGGCAGCGGCGAAAGGAGTAATAAAGTCTCCGTATCTCCATCTCTGCTCGGCCGGACTTACGAGTGAAGGCAGGGCTGTCATCCTGATGTAACAATCTGACCTGAGCCGAGGCCCCGGTGCCCGCTCTCCCATCACAGCGATAAAGATGTTCATAAAGGGATTTATATTGGCTGTCAGACACTGTATAGATACTTATCAGAGACTATATAGATGCAACAGCCATGCACATACTCCATACACACACACACACTGTGACGCGCCATTCATCTCCAGCTATTTATGCTTCTGCGGGATCTGGGCAGCTGATCCCGGTTCAGATTTGGGGGTATTGCATGACAAGAGGAAATCACAGACGCAGATAGGATCGCAGCCAGGGAACGTCCTCTAATGCCTCCAACCAGAGTGTAAAGCCGGGAGCGTTTTTGACATGTACGCAGACAGCTTCCTTATCCTCGCCACTACAGGGGATCACACGGGCTTAAACCAATTACAAGCAGCCGGTTTTGGATCAGTGCAAGGCTGCAGGACGTGAAAATCCTGCGAAATAAAATGAATGTGATGAACATATAATTTATTCTTGTTTATTTGTGTAACCTCTCAGTCGTACAGGAGTTGAAACTATAATATTAATGCGTCACGTATGAAACTAGAGGGGAAAGTCGTGTCGCCTTGTTACTCCAAAAGGTGCTGTAAGAATATGGCTGTGAATGTGGTGAATTCATTGATAAATATACAGTATATATGATGACCGAATATAAAATTGTTTCCAGACTTTGACCTTTTACCAACCCCGTTAGTCTTTCTCAGTGCTTCATGCGTCTGATCTTAAAATATAAATTTAAGGTGATACATTTGCCACATATACACCACCAAGTCGGCAAGCACTGGGATATAATTATAGTGTGACCAAAATGATTTTTACAAAAGAATCAAACAGAAAAACATCTGCGCAAATAAGACTACAAACCCACGGATTCCAAAAATAAATATGAGCAGCACGGGGCAGTACTTAAAAAGGCCTTTATTTGAATGGCCACGCCAACATTCACAGCGGTTTGGTTGGACAACCACACACCAATCAGAGCGCCACACAAAACCCTTTATGGACAACATGGCAGGAAAGGGACAACAAAAATGGGCAAATGACTAGAAAAAACACAATCGCACAAAAAAAAGGATAATAAAAATATGCTTCTTTAGAAAAAAAGTATCCAAGCTTTGTTGTGAATATGCTCAAGACAAGAGCTCTTGTCAAACTGTATTTTGCAATGGATAGACCAGATATAAGACACCACAGAGTTTGATTATGGATTCTTCAACTCATGCGTGTATGTGTTGTGTATTTAGAAGCTAATAAAATGAGTATTTGTTTTATAGATTTGTCTTTGGGTTCATTACAGTCAATCTGTCTGTAAAAGCTTCTGAAGCAGTGACTGACATCCATGGGATAATAATTATGTTATTTGTCAATAACTAGAAATGCAACTATGTTTGCAAAGACAATAGGCAAAAGGGAAAAACACAGCATCTTACGTGTATATAGATAGATAGATAGGATAGATAGAGATAGAGAGAGAGATGTATAGCCTGAGCCACTAGTGAGCATTTATTGATTTTTCTCCAGCTTTGAAGATAAGACAAGTCAAGTCTTGTATTTTTCTCTCAAAGTTAGCACCTTGATGAACTGCAGAGTGTGTCTGTTTGTTTCTCTGAATAGCCACACCTGAACAATACTTTTCCGAGTACCTGTGTGCTACATGTTTCATTATCTAGAACCATGAAACAGAATGATGATGATGTACTTTTCCATTATTTAGCAAAACTCGTGTTTATAATGTCTTTGACCTGCTTACTCTTTCTTTAATGTTATTTCACGACTCACCAGACATCCAAAATTGGCATCTAAAGATATATTTTTTCCCCAGTATCAGTTTTTGCATGTCAGCAGCCCTACTGTCCAGACTAGCACCTAACCCACAACACAACTACAATACTGTTCCCTCTTCTGTAATAGCCTGAAGGTGAACAGCTCAAAGAAAGGAAAATCTACTTGGTGGATAAAGCCTACCTTGCCCTCTCTTGAGGTTGGGGCTAGTACGGCAAAAGTGTAATCTATTGGTTGGGGGGTTATTCAAAGTGTGACAATGACAAATTAATATGTTGGAGGAAAAAAGATAATGTAAAAAAAATCTGCTTCATAAATAGAAAAGGGGAAGAACAAAAAAACAAAAAAAGAGAGCGCCCCGCTTGTTTCTCCACCGGTGCTGAATCCCAAAGTGTCTGACAGCCCAATGGATGATTTATGGAGAGCATTGTCTAGCGGCGTAATTGGCCGCCATTTTGGTTCTTGGTGTGGGAATGAGACCGTATGAGGAGTGGCGAGATTTCAGGACACGTGTAATATTTATCCAAATGGAAGCGATCTGTTGGGGGTAATATCAACTCAGAAAGGAACCAAATATGACCGTTACTTGGATTTATCCTATGTATTTTGTAAAATTGTGTGTTCTAATGGTGAATATGTAGACTACAAACCTGAACAAGAACCAGGTCAATATAAGGACATGCTGTAAATAGGACTAAATCGGATTTAAACCACATCAAACTCTTCAACCAGTAGCCACCCAAACCACAGCCTGAGAACCACAAATTTGAAAAGTTTTCATTGTAGCATTGTAAAATAGAAGGCGCTACAGCGTGCAGGTAACCGAAGTGTGAACTAGTGAGTAATCAAGATGCCATCCGTGTTTATTGTGGCGTTAACAGAACTGTCTGAATTAAAACGTATTGATTTGCTACATTTGCAGTGAGTTCATACTAATACGTGACGGAGTGACACAAGTCTGACTGCACCGACATAAGACCACAGTCCAGTGTAGGTTAAACAGACACATTCCTCGGCCCTAAAAGAGGTAACGCATCAGAAGGTATAGGGGCCGTCTTTGCAAATACAGCCATTATGCAAATTATAGTCATTCAGATAAAATGAATGAACAGAGACATGTTAGGGTCATATGAACTGTCTCGGACTCTCCATCTGAATTACTTTGTGTCAATTTGTACACTACAAATGAACTTGCCTTTCCTTAGAGGTTAGTCTTTACTTTACTTCTGTAGCTAAACATATAACTCCCAACTGGCCAAAAACACACGCAACACATTACTGAATTACAGTCATTTTATATAGATATTTCAAGGAGAATGGGCAAATGAAGCCTGAACCAGCCAGCCTCTGATCAACACAACACCAGCTGTCAAAGGTTTGGCATCGTCTCTAAACGTAAGTGCCAGTACGCGCCAGTACACCCCTTCAGCCCCTCTGTCTCTCCACAAAGCCCCTGTCTCTCTCCCTCTCTTATAATCCCATCAGCCAGTGGCCCAGAGTCATTTCCAAAGAGTTTGCTGGAGTTGCATCACCGTCTTCTGATGCCATCACAGACTTCTTCAATCCGAGATCAGACACTCGACTACTGAGCCTTACACGGCCCAGTGCTGGAGAGAACAAAGAGCTTGAAACGGCGTCGCCATTATCAAAAAACATAAACACAAGTAATGCTCCCGGGTAAACACTGACAAAATGTGATGGAGCATTTGTATTGTGAAGAAGTCAAATTGTACTGAGTTCGTTGGTTAAGAAATTCAAGCTCTATGCCAGTTAGGTCCAGGTAGAGTAGAGTCCAGCTTTAAGTACCTGGGCCTGTATTTGAAAGACAGTGTCACCTGGTCCAACTCAAAGTTGCTGGACTTGGCCCCCCGAGTCCTCACCTCCCTCTTCAGGTTTGGGTTGGAGAGCGTGCTGACCCAGTCCATCACCGTGTGGTTCGCTCACTGTTCAGCCCATGATATGAGGGCGCTGCAGCATGTTGTCAAAGGACTCCTGGGAAGATCCCTGGATGTAAGTAAGTAAGTAAGTGCTTTATTGTCATTGTACAAGCGTAAAACGAAATAGTGTTCAGGTGTTAGTCCTGAGCTGCTGCGGCTGAGCCGCGCTGCCACTGTGTGTCAACCTGACACGCATGACCTTGGAGGAAGGGGTAACTGTAGCACTCGGAAGAAACCTGGCTGGCAGCCCTCTGTCTCCTCTGATCCTCTGAAATAGTGCCGCGCCTCCTGGGTCCTTTCCTGTTTCAGAGCGTGGTGTCCTGCACTGGTCAGCTCCACCTCCTCCTTCCTCTTCCTCCCTCCGCTCCTTCCGCTTCACAACAGTCTTTCACCATCTCTCGTTTGTCCTTTTTTGTTTCCTGTCTTGTGACGCCTCGACTGTGCTGCAGCTGTGGGGGCTCTTGGTGCCTCTTCAGCGTCTCAAAAGAAGACATTTGTAGGTCTCAAATGGGTTTAGCTGAGCATTTTTGTTTACCTTTAAAAAGCTACTTTCTTCAGGACCATTTTAGACTCTCAAAGTAAACAAATTCACCAAACCTCCACAAAAACACGGCAAAGACGTACAAAAGTATCCAGAAAATAATGTGGAACACATAAACCACAAATGCAGTTCGCAGAGAAAGGCAAAAAACTCAGCTGCACAAGGAGCGAGCGAGGTCACTTCCTGTTTTCACGTCGCCATGACAACAGCCTTCACGTCAGATACATCTACACTGAGCACTGCAGAAGGCTGGTCATGGGGAAGTCCTCACAACCTTCCAATGAACTGTTTATCCCTCAGAGACAGGACTGTGGCGTATCAAAGCGAGAACCTCTTAAGAACAGTGCATATCAAATGTCTATATACGCTCATCATGTTTATGCAGGGTTTTTGTTAAAAAAAAAAAAAAATACTATTTACTATTACTATCATTACTATTTAAATTCTTGTGAACAAATTTCATTCTGTTGTGTTCTGGACTGACAAATAAAATACCTTGAACCAAACGTAGTTATAGATAGTTAAGAGAAATTTTAAACGCTTCTAACTATATTAATACATTTACACAGTTATTAGATCTTACATTGTATACATTTTCACAATGAAAGTAATTTTATCTCCCAGTTTAAAACGTTCGCAATCTCTCTCCGGATAAAAACATGTACAATAGGCCGGGATGAATGATGTGAGTGGTTGGTGGTGGTCGGAGGGGCCGATGGCGCAGATTGGCTGCCTCGCTTCCGTCAGTCTACCCCAGGGCAGCTGTGGCTACAACAGTAGCTTACCACCACCGAGTATGGAGTGAATGATTAATGACGACAATGTGGCGCTTTGAGAAAAACTTGGTAATACAGACTTGTAAAGCGCAATACAAGTGTAAGGCATTATTATTATTATTATATTTCATAGACAAAAGTCTTTATTGAAAGGCGTTGTTTGGCCAACAGCTGCCTGGCGAGTCCGTGACGCGCCCACACAGAGAAACAATTAAACACACATTAACTAACTTTAACTGACAAGCGCACAACGGAGCGGAGAGATCAGCTCCAAACTTCTGTCTCCGCCGCGAAAGAAGTGTGTCGGGGAAACAGGTGGGCATGAATATTCAACAGTCCCTCGTTCTAAACACTCCTCAAAGTCAGTGAGCCAGTCGTCGGGTGTTTTAATACCTACTCATGTGTTTCGAAAAAGGCCATTACTCCGAGAGGAAGAGGCACAAAGACAGTGGGCAGACCGCTGAATATTCATGAGGAGCGCACGGCCCACCTCTGCAGGAAGTAAGTCTTTCCTAACAACATTTATTGCTTCAGCTAAACGTGCATTGTTCAGCTTAACTTCTTGTTCCCTCGTAAACGTGGTGGCATTAACGAAAATCACGCGCTCCATCTTGGCCAAATTAAAGGCGGGATTGTAGACCTAATCCCTCACAAAAAAGGATTAGTTTCACCATTTGTTTTAGTCAAGATTCATTCATAAAATGTGTCGTTTTAATGGACTGCATTGCCTCATGGACCGTGAGCATTGAATTTGAAATATGATGACGTTTGGAAGCTTAGATCTTTTTTCATTTACTTTTGATCAGTCGCGGAAAAGATCTGGAGATTTAGCCACCATTAACACACTTTTAATTCAGTTTTAGTTTAGTTTAAGGTGGCCAGGAATATTGCCTAGACTAAAACTATGCCAGAATTGCCACTGGAACGCAGACAACATGGAACGGCATAACTCCGTGCTTGCAAAAATTGAGTGTTGTGCCTATGCCTGCTGAAGACTCTTTGCGGTCGGACTGATGTGTTAAAAAAATGTGAGCACGCTGAAGGGGCAGTAGCACAGCTGGTTGAGCGCTCGAACTTCGCCCACGCGCATGTCTCCAAGTTGGTTTACCCACATCTTTAGACTAACGTGACTGATTGAGACAGGAAGGGAATAAAACCTGAAAATATTAAAAGGGAAAACATAATATTCTACTGTACAACCACTGTTCCTTCCCAAACAGCTGCTGTGAGTAAAAAGAAAATCCCACCTTCAGTTGTCAACAGATGTGTTGGTAAGCAAAACCATATTGCCTGAATTGGAGTAGGCGTCACTAAGAGCCCTATTGAAGTATCCAGTTTGTCATCGCCATCATCCGGGACAATGATGGATGCCTCTCAGCAAAAAGGTGACTCGTTTCGCAGGTGCCGCGGACTTATGAATCAATACATGGTGACAGCTGACAGCGCGGATGAAGCTACAGCGCGAGGTCCGCGCGGCCTATGGCGTACCTCAGCGCCCCCTCGGAAGGCGTGTCTATGCGGTTTGTGTCGACAGTACATGACCTCGGCTTGTCAGCGCTACTCGGCCTGGATACTATGACTGCTGTAGTGTGTGGGAGTAAGCAGTGAGTCAGCAAAGGCGATGAATGAATTACAGGGGGGGCACAAAGAGACCGGTGCTGTGTCATGACAAACCTGCAGAGCTTCAGCGAAGAGAGAGCAGGACATGAGTGAAATGAATGGCTCCTGACGGCGTGACAAAAACTGTAGCACAGGCAATTTTTGATTCGCCCTTTGAAAATATGTCTCTCGGAGTTGAGTCATGGATACAAGAGCTTTCTCCGTGTATTTATTTCGTATTGAAACCCTACAACTGGCAATGGACTACTGCTTGGTGTGTGTTTTTTCACTTTCTATACTTCAGCATTTCTCCAAAAAGGTGATTACATTTTCCGCGTGCCTTTAATCATGCCCCTTCTCTTCGCTGTCCCACCTCCAGCTGTCCGGCCTGCTGTTGCTCCGCTCCGGTCCAGGTAAGGAGTGATGGCAGCAGCCTGTGGCGCCACGCTGAGCCATGTGCCGTTTCCACCACCTACACATCTCATCTGCCTACATTAGCATGCATTAGACTAAGTCATATGAGCAGTTTAACAGTCAGCAAGGAAACTGTACTCAAGGACTGACGAGCCCTTACATTAGTCTGCGGATCAGGGGACATTTGACTGGACACTTAAAACCTCCAGCACCTGATTTGTTCCGGGTCATGAAATGGAATTTGTTTTGTCTACAGATTGTAAAACACAAATCTGTGGGAATAAACCTTTGTGCATCTGATTGTAAAACATTTTCGTAAATTGCAAATAGAAGGCAAGTTGTTTTGGGTTCGATTACACTGGCAGTAAAGCTCCTAGAAACGTGGACCCCGATACTTTTCAGGAACCAGTCACTAAACGCCACAACTTCTGCTGAGACAGAAACGAGCCACGACTGCCCTAAAGCCATTAAAGAGTCACTGAATGCCACAACTTCCAGAACTGCCCTTCAGCCTTTAACTGAAGCTGCATGAAACCTTGGTGAGCTGAGGAAGGCCGGGAGCGACACAAAGCAGAATTTCGAAGAATTACAAAACAAGGGTGAATGACGCCAAACAGAGGACGGTGGACAATGAGGGCCGTGATATGGAACTGAAAAAAGTGCAGTTTCATCTACACAGTCTCAAAGGGACATTGGGATTAAGGATCAACGGATATATTTTAAAGACGATTACACAACCAAAGTGTTTAAGGAGCACACAAAGTACAGGAGCGCCCGGAAACAACTCAAGGAGCAAAATCACGCATACCCGGCAACATTCAAGCTGTTTCTGCAGGATGGAAAGACCAGGACTTTTAAAAATCCACAAGAAGCAGCTGAAGGTCTCAGGGAGTTTGGCACGGATGGAACGATGGAAGTCCCAAACAAGGAGCCGGAACTGGAGAAATTATTAGTTGGAATAAATGAAAACAAAATATCTATAATTTGAGGTCAATTCACACAGTTTGTAGGAGCAACTTGAAGTGCATGTGACACAATAGACACTATTTTTGCTAAAACACAGCTAACATATTTATACAAAAAAATATCCCCACTTTTCTTTAGTTTGACCGTTTTTGTGAAGTTTATAGTTTCACTTCCTTATTGCAACGAACTCAGTATTACTGGAAGTGACATAGATGGAGGCAGACAATTTTAAACTGTTGCTGTGCCAACCATTTTACTTCAATGTGACATGGGTCAAACTGTTCTGAACTTTACCTCTATCTATGTCACTTCCTGTCAGTAGCTTAACCTTTTAACCCCCACTTTAAGAGAGTGGGTTTTCTCCAGTTCAGCTTTACCCAAATCTAAAAGGCTACAGCCGATAGGCCAATGTAATGCCTCGTTTGAAAACTAAGACCTACAAAACTCATCTAAACGGATCTTTTTCCTTGCGTTGACACTCTTTTTGAAATTTTGTCGTTTGTCGTCACACATTTTTGTCACTTTTACGTCACTTTTCTGTCACTCTTTTGTGGCTTTTTTGTTGTGTTTTCATCACTTTTTTGTCACGTTTGTCCTTTTTTTTAAATGTTTTTTCCGATTTTTTGTTGCATTTTCATCCTTGTTTTCGTCGCTATTTTGACACTGTTTTCGAGAAGCTTTTAGATTTGGTAAAGCCAAACTGGAAATCGTGTTGAGAGTATGACGAAAACTGTGAGAAAACAGGCTGTTTTCACATCCGCCTGTTAAATTCTCCCATCTTTAGCCACTGCTACATCCACGGCTGACTCCCAGAAAGGAAATGACCATAATTTGGATTACCGCATCGTCTCGGTCGCCATTCGCAGTACACCTGGATATCAATTATGTCGATATTTGTGAATGAATATGCGAGGGAAACCAGCCTGTGCAACGCAAAGTTGTTAATTTAGGGAAATCTCTGGCTTGCTAGGGGACAGAACTTAGTCAAATAAGTATCATACAGAAAACTAAAAATCTTTGTTTTCCCATGCTCGTCTCAATTTAAGAAATATGCAGTAATATGTTTGTCTGCAATAAGTAGCTTAAATTATTAGCCAAAATAGTATGTAATACCGAAAAAGAGAAGGGAGGATGATGTAGAATTACGGCCAAAAGTGCAAGAATTAATAGATAGATGCTTGAGTAGCTGGACACTTTCCTGAGAAGACCTATAAGTGCTTTTGAGAACAGCCCAGCGGGGTGTGAGGATCAAGGAGAGGTTGGTCAGCCACGGAAAGCTTTGAGAACCAAGAGGAGCACAGAGTGTAAAGAGAGTATAAAATTGAACTAAGAAGAGAGAAAGGGCCATCGAAGTGTGTACCCCTACCAACTAAGAACTACAGACTTTTCAAAACGTTACACACGGCCAGCCCTCTGACTCCTCCTGAGTGCTTTTCCTCTCGTGACGTCCTTTTTTTTCTTCCTCCCGCTGAATATGGCGCTAAAAAGTCCCGCTAAGAGCTCAAGAGTCTTCTCCTTTGTGATGCCAGAGGTAAAGCGCCAGCAGCTAAAAGGTCAACAGGATTCCTCTTCAGATACGGACAGAGAAACGACAGAAGATGGCACAGTAATTTGCAAGCTAATGCATGCCACTTTCCCTGAGCATTTATCCACATAAATCGCTTCAAGATTTGCTTCAGAATCACACCAATTTTACATGTCGCCTCTTAGCAGTGAGCATCATCATGCAACTGATATTAAAGTGACACTCGGTAGCTTGGTTTTCGCAGTAGTACCCCCTATATTTGTAACTTTGAAAGAGCTTTTAGAGATTGGCTTAAAGTCGTATTTTAAATGACTACAATTGCCCCTGTATGATTGAAATTTGTATTGTGTTTACCATTTGTCCTGACCATAGACCGCAAAATCAGAATGGACTAAGTGAGGGAGGCTTTTAGCATAAACTGAAGCTCGTTTATGCTAACATTTGTTTGGGTTTTTGGAGCCAGCCAAAGTTACTAGCGTAGGACGATGTTGCGAGTGTTAACACAAACACGTGGAGGTCAGAATGACAAGGCTGTGCTCAAAAATAACTTTAAGAGGGACAAAAACAGTTCAATAGAAAGTTAATTAGAGCTCAAGGCTTCAGGAAGATGGAGCATATTATTCGTCCATTCTTAATTTACAGTCTATGTGCTGAGAGAGGTGAGATGATTAACATGATCCAAGTCAAAGCATCTGCAATATGTTCAAATGCTTATAATTATAGCCTGCCCTCCACCTCAGAATAAAACTATAGAGCTCGCGATTGTGATTTTATGGGAGTCCTGGCGTATTCCAAAACAAACTATGAGCTTATGATGAATGTAATGATGTTACAAGAACACAACCTATCACCGTCAGCATTGTCAAGCACTAGGCTCTACTTTTGATTTCCAGTCCAGTGTTAGCTTAATGTTTGAGTAACTTCAATAGTAAATGCCACATTCTTGCGAGACAAGAAAAGGGGAACATAATTCAACATTATTCATCCCACAACAAGTCATTTAACAAATAGATTTTAAAAGAGTTTAACTTTAGCCATTTTTCTTGATCTAATTCAGAAATGGAAAAGCCAGAGACATCAACAACGCTAGACCCGAGTAGTGATATAAAACCTCTTGCCAATTGCCAATGCATTTTTTTTCCTCCCCAAAAGCAATTAAGTACGAGAGTGTGACATACCTTGTGTTGAGAAAAATCAATGTCGATGATGGCAGGAAGCATAGGGGAAAAAAGAGAGGAGAAAAAACATATTAGTGAGAGCCTAATTGGACACAAGACAACGTCACAACAGTCACTTCCAAATGAAATTTGGCGCCGAGCAACAAAAACAAGTCAAAACCAAAAGTGCTGAGTTTACGCTACATAATAACCACATATGTCAGGCCCATTCACAAACACACCTCAGGGGTCTGTCTGTGTGAAACCCAAAACACCCACAGATTCACAACCCTCTGCATTACTCCCTCTCTGTCTCTCTTTCTCTCACACTCTCTTTTCTCTTCCTCTGTATTCATTCACGCTCTGCCTCTTCACCAACTAGTGGCTGGGTACCGTTAAATGGTACTAACAAAAAAATCAGCAAAACACAAGTGAAAGATTCTTGCACTAAAAAAATATTTTCCATACAATTGTAGCTCTTTTTATTTTCTATTGTGGCACAAAGTCCATTTGACATGTATTGAAGATTGTAAAGTGCAATAACACAAAATGTAACAAAGTGCTGTGTAACTTACTGGAAAACAAAGGAGTACATAATAAAATTGCCTCCGAACACAAATATTGAAAGTATTGCAGCAAAAAGTATCGATCGCTGCACGATACTTGAGTATTGTTGAAGCACAGGCATCTTTTTTTTAATAAAAAGCTACCAAGCCCTAGCCTGGCTAACGCCAGACTGCTGTGTGCGCTCGAATCATTTTGAAATTCGACATACAGAAGCTTGTAGTTTGTGTAGAGATAAAAATAAAAGTGTATTTACATGACAGCAGCAGATGCAACGCCATCTTTCAGTCAAGCTTTAGACTGTGTTCTAAATAGTTTAGCTTGAAATTTTACAGCGGGTACGTCATACGTCATCGGATACGATTGGCTATGGCTACGTGCAGACGCATATGGCGCCGCTCGTCGCCACCTGCTGCTGACGCGTATTTGGACATTATGTTTGCCTGGATACTTCATTCGCCTGAACTTTACATTGTCTTATTTACTGCTCTGTTTTATTGCCTTAATGTTCGGTGCAGCCCTGTGAGGCAACTCCTGTTGTAATAATATCACAACAGGAGTTGCCTCACAGGGTATAGTACAATATTATTGTACTATACAAAACCATTGATTGATTGATATGATAGCCGTTCGTAGCGCCCAATAAACGACTATGGACAATCCTAAACCGCACCTCTCCTAAGAGAAAATGAATTGGTGGTCCCCAGACTAAATATAACTGGTGATTTTAGTCTAGCGTTAGCCAGGCTAACCAAGCCCTATCCACTCCTTTCTTTCTCTCTTCAAATAATTTCCTCTTTCTCCCACTCTTTCCTTTTGCTTTTTCTCTCCCCCTTCCTCTCTCTATCCTTGCACGCTCTCCCTTTCTCCTTCCCTCAAACTCATTGTCGCCTCTCCCCTGTTCTCACTCTCTCAGTCTCAGTTAGCAGTGACACGGCGGCGTGCCAGTGCAGCCGGCTGGCACGGAGCCGTCTGGCGCTCTCCTCCTTTAATGTGAAAGTGCAGCTCGCGGGATGGAGAAATACGATTCATTAATCAACGCTCCCCACAGGGAACAGTGCTGCTGCGGCTCTTCACTTCCATTCAACTCCCACCCGACTATTTGCTGGACAAACCGCAGCAGGGTATGTCCAACACTATGAAAACGATCAACATGGCACCGTAAAAAAAGGCTTGAAATCTGAATGCTAATCATGAAATCAGGCGAAGGTCGACTGGCACGTGCTTGTATTACTTACTTCTCTGACGTTCACGATTCTGCTTTTAGGTAACTGTGTACATTATTTTTATAAGTAATTGAAACCTGTCCGATTTATCTTGGAACAGCAAAAAGCAAGCCGAGTAAGGAAATGAATCACATCAAACTATCAAAATAAAGTATTATAAATGTGACTCATTTTAATTTAGCTAGATTTTCCATCAGTGAACACAGCCTCTCAGTACTATACACATTTACATAAACATTAGCAGCGCTCGTGTCTCCGGAGGCCGACAGAGTTGGTGGAATGAGCTGGGTTCATGGACAGACGAGGTGCCGGGATAATTAGCTGAAAAGCACAAAGCAAAGTGGGAATTCATATCTCAAAGCTCCACGTTTAGGTCGCCGTCTGTATGCCTTTTTGTCATCTCTGCTAGCAACAGCGGGTTATTAATCACTTTTAGCATGAACTAACTGGTGACTGATCCTTAAATGCATCATGCAGGATTACAGAGGATTCTTGGTGAGTGGTTCCCAAACTGGGGTAGATGACATCGGTTTTCCTCAAACAAGCCTTTGTGAAAGAAAATACTTCACAGGCAGGTTTTTCGAAGTATGTGACTGTTCATCCAAAGCCCCAGGGGGCGAGATGGTTGCAGAAAAGTTTGGGAACCGCTGCTGCAGGTCATAAACATCTGAGAGGTTCCCAAACTGTGTAGCGAGTCCCACTGGTACATGGCTTTCATCTGGACTATAAAATAAACGACTTGGAAAAATAACTTGAAATTATATGATGGGATTTTACAAGCTTCAAGCAATATTGGTTTAAGACATTGAGGCAGATTAAAAGACCTAACATTTTTGTTGGGGAGGCGGAAGATGGGATGAGTTTTTAACATGTTACACAACTTTCAAGTCACATAATACTAACAACAGATTTTTGAGTTCAAGACCAACTTTAATTTTTCATTTCATTTTTATATTGATGTGATTATTATTATTGCCGGATGGGGTCTTACTGTCTGGAGTTTGCATGTTCTCCTCGTGTCCGCGTAGGTTTCCTCCGGGCACTCCGGTTTCCCTTACCACTAACATGTAGGCCAGGTTGAGTGAGAGTGTGACTTTGAGTGTGACTGGGGGGGTGACGTGTTTGCATACATGATGTGTGCCCAAATAAACAAGTAAATACAATGTATTGTATTTCCACACCCGAATTCTCCAGCTGTTGCCCTGTTCAGCTGAGAGGTGTGCGTCCAGTGGTTTCGGTTTCTGGTGTCGGGACCGAGTACAAGAATAAGCATGTGGTATTAAGCCAATACCACACTGGTATAGGTACTGGCACATCCCTGGTTTTAAGTAATTTAGAATCAGGACCGTTGCCGAAGCAGAGACCAATTTCAGGTCCATCTTTTGAATGGTGTACCTGTATATCAGTTGTTCTCAATTGGTATGGCGTCGGGACCCATCTTTACCCTGAGATAACAAGCATGTAAACTGCTTTATATTCCTCACAAACTATTGGCATTACATAAGCCAAAAAAAAAATAATTATTATAAAACCGGTAACAGTCATTTTAAGTCTCAGGTATTGATTCTACACCTTTTCTGTACATAAATATTGAAAGAAATAATTTCTGGGAAAGGCTTGCGACGCACTGAAAATGGTTCCGCGACCCACGTTTGGGTCCCGACCCACCAGTTGAGAACCACTGCGGTAAATGACGTCCACAGTTGAAATTCATGACTAAAGTTACAACAAACAACCAGTCAAAAACATTGGCCTACTGGGAAAATGTGTCAAAAGTACTCAAAAAAACTCGATGGGGATGTCTGGAAGTCAATATCAGTGACGTAACAAATAAATGTTTTTAGAGTGGTAAAACTGTTGTGGGATATGAAACGCTGTGTCTGCTGCAAATACCCAGAGGATGACACGCTCGGGGAAAAATAAAATGTAAGAAGCCATGTGAAAGCCCTAAGGTTGGCTGTTTAGAGAATCAGAAGTAACAATGCAGACTGCCTCTCAGACAGCCATCACTGGGATTGTAAGATGAAAGGACCTCGAGAGCACAGCCAAAACAGAACAGAGCGCCTTCTACCCCACCGGCCTATGGGAAATATCTCTAATGGATGAAAACTGAAGGAAAACCCAGTGTGTATGTAAAGAGAGAAGCAGCAGAGAACTGTTAACAAAAAAATGCCACTTGACTGTCTTTGAGCGCGTCAGTGAGTGTTTTACTCAAGGTGAAATAGTGTGAGACGGCATGACGAAAGAACTCTCAAATGATTCAAGAGCAAGGCCGCAAATGGATTTATTTTGAGACACTGCAGGTGAATAAAGGTGAAAAAAAGAGTTCAGATATCATTTTGAGACTGTAACAGTCATTGCTGACATAAATATGAGGAAACAGAGTGGATCAGAGTATATCAAAATGTCAATTTTTCAAACAGATTTTTTTATTCGTATTATAACCACACATGTAGTAACTTGGAAGTACCACTAATGTAAAAAGAATAAACAACAACAATCACAAAACTGCTAACCTGGTGCAGGGGCGTCAGACTGGAAGGGTCAACACAGGGTCCAAAGGAAGGGGTTGTCTAAATAAGCCTGTTCACATGTGTCAAACACAAAAGGCACGTGGGTCAGATCAGGCCCCTCGAGATGATTTAATCCGACCTGCGACTTGTAGAGCATAAATTCCTAAGTATGTGAATAAAGTCTGGCCCATTCCTGTGCAGAAGAAATAACCAGAATGCTCACTCCAGCAACTTGGGGGCAGCCAAAATGTAAATAAAGTTAAAGAATTCTACACGTGTCCAGAAGAGACACGTGTGACATTAATAAGAGATTGTATTGTACATGTTAGAGAGGTGTCTCTCACCCAGCAGGTTTTGGGGTTTGGGGGGTGTCTGAGCCCTTACTGTTATGTTCGTCCTGCATTTCAGCCATTGTTTAGTTGGCACAGAAAGAATAAACCTGACTCACTTGCAGCTGCTTGTGTCTCCTTCTTTCTCACCACAAGATCAGGACACAATCAACACATTATAGCCACGTGGTAAATGGCGGCTGCAGCTCCACTAGTAGCTTACCACCCCCGAGTGTGGAGTGAATGAATAATGACTACATTGTGAAGTACTTTGAGAAACTTGTGACACAGGCTTGTAAAGCACAAGTGTAAGCCATTATTATTATTATTATTAGTAGTATTATTATTGTTTATTAGGCTACAGTACTGCCAGCACTATTTTGAATTCACAGTGCTCGTTATGATAATTAATTTATTGAAAAAAGTATTTTCTCAGTGATATTTTCCTGTTTACATTATATGTGTAATGCGACCCGCCGTAGAGCTGAATTTCGGCCCACAACCCAAAATGAGTTTGACACCCCGATATAGAAATAATGTGGTACGGTAAACTGTTAAACATTTAGAAAGTTATGAAGAAGGCTTAAAAACTCATGCCCGCAAAGAACGTGGATGCTAGAAAACAACCTGGAATTTAACCGTCAGCAGCTTCCTTTTTTGTTCTAAAAACAGGAATATTTTAAAGGGCAAAATAGGAATTATGAATAGAAACAACTTCAAGCAAGTTTTTTTATTTGTATTTGTTGACATACATATACTTTTCTGTGCGTTTTTTTTAATCCTACGAAACAACAGAATCACCCAATATTGTCCTCAAACTACACCAAAAGGGTAACAGTGCCCATGGTCCAGGGCTGCAGGGCAACTATAGCCATCTGTACTTCCCGACTCTAATAGCCACTGAATAAAGAAAGTCATTGAGGTATTATGGTCCGTGCAGCTGGCCATGACCAAATACAAGGCAGACTGATTCTCTGCTCTTTGAGGGCTGAGCGACCGAAGAAAGGGTGTCCCCTGGCAAACCATGAGAGGAAGTCCCACTTAAACCAGACTGAATCCCTAAAGAAGGAGCCGAGCCAGTGTTCAAGAGACTGGTCTCAAACAAGGCAGACGAAATCAGACCACCAGCTTTGGTTTCATTAAATTTATTCATCTAAAAAGGAGCAGATTGCTGTGTCACTAGTTTTTTTTTACATTATATATATATTACACATTATTGTTCATTATCTAATGGAAATGGCATGTTATGTGCAGCTCCAACCCAAATACTACCTGTGAAGTGAAAGAGACAATCTGTCCAACGGGGAGCCACTTATTCCATCATCAGACTTCAAAAATTCACATTTCCACCAACATGAGAATACTCTCCATTTTGTGAATTAGCATTTAAACCCCGCAAATGAGGCTGGGGGCGGACAGGAGGGACGGATGCAGACACATAGCGGCACAAGAAGAAAAATATGGAAATTCTGATTATGGTTCAACAGATGGGTGCGAATTTAGACAAGAAGCAGCTGACATTTCTGTGCCAGGGGAAAATGGGCACAAAGATGAGGCAATATAGGATTTGGGGCAGCTCGGTTGATACAGGCGCATACTTGAATTGCGTCCTTGGGTACGGCACTCTTACTCGTGTGTGTTTAGTGTGATTCTGGCATTGCCAGGAGACAGGAGGAATGGCAGTCATGTTTACTTCAGGAGTAGATGAACATCAGTTAGTGCCTTATATTTCCCAATAAACTTGCACTCTAAAACATGCTCAACGGGGTAGAGACAGCCAAGTAAGCACTGCGTGATCGAGAGGGTCAGAACGTTTGTCGGTGGGCTGCGGCACTCCCCAGAACTCACTGCTGTGTTACACAAGACATATCGGCTTTTACTGGGCTGCAGTGGGACTCTGGGCTATTGATTATAATAGCTAAAACATGATTTACATGACAACATGTTGTCAAGTAAATATATCAAATAATGACTGAGATATTGAAATTGAAAAAGATGCGTGTGTAACCATGCAAAGAAGTTCACTCTGGAGAGGTAGAAGCCAAAATGATATTTAAGCATGATCGAAGAAATGAATTGAATTCTGTCCTTATATACGCCAGGGGCACCGGAAGTGGGGGTGCGCCAGGTGCTGGTGGCGAAGCTTGAAAAATTGCAATGACAATAAAATGATAGCTCATGAATATACCTGGTAGCTGTTTCATTCTGCTATACAACAGTGTAAGCCTAAAGCCTTGTTTGGGTGAAGGATGAAGAGAGGGATAATTTTAATAGTAATAAAAAAACTTTACAAGATCGTAATTCAGCCCGTGCATAGCATCTACTCGCATCACGCCACAGGGAGCTAGACAGAACAACAACGAGATACACACAGAGACTCTCTTTGTCTTTGCACTATTGCACATATTTAATCTACAAACTGTTCACAAGTGTATTTGTGAAATGTGAAACGAGAAATGTGCACGCTGTAACTGCAGCCCATGTGCACTCTCCCCCTCCCTTGCTTGCCCACTTTTGCGTCTCAAAGTGCTCCTCGGTGAAGTCTTCAGGATGATAAAAGGTGTGTGGTATTCATGCACACTTTTGCCGTTGTGTCCCATTGGTCAGTGACTGTATAAAACCTTTCTGTGGCCTGTTGTTTTTGTACAACAGATCAAATGCTAACTTTAGTCCGACTTATAGCGCTGATGCTCCAAACTAAGCTGCTGCATTAGATGACTGCAGAATACAGAGCCTGCTCTGCCTTGTGTTACATAATATCTATAGAGTTCTATAACCCCCCGCACCCCCTGCCGAAAATGTCTTCCGGTGCGCCTGATGTACGCCTTTATTTACCTAAATGTTTGAAGATTCTGTTCCCCATGTTCAGAACAAAAAAGAAAATGCCTTAAATGTGACCTATCAAGCATGTGCAGAAATGTAGAGAGGCTTTGGCAGCTCCTGAGCTACTGTTTGGAGATCTCTGGTTTAGTGGATAAAGCTACTGCCATAACACTGTTACAGCCACAGCATCATGAGTTTGAATCCCGGCTTCAAACATTTACTGATCATCTTTTCCTGCTGTTCACCCCTTTTCACCCTGTCTGGGCGTAAAAACAAAACAATAATCCTCAATGTTGGTAATACTGCTCCTATGCCAGAATTTGCAACAACCAAACCTCTTTTACTGTGAAAGACGGAACCAGGGATAATAAGGCTTAAACCATCCAAACTTGTGCATGTATCTTAACCAGTGTTGGGAACTTTACTTTAAAAAAGTAATTCGTTATAGTTACTCACTACTTGTTCCAAAAAGTAACTGAGTTAGTAACTGAAATACTCTATAATGAAAGTAACTCGTTACCAGGGAAAGTAACTATTTGCGTTACTGTTATTAATTTAGATTTTTTATTTTTTTTTGCAGTTTTCAAAAGTCATATTAACTGAATGAACTGCATGGGGGGTAGAGTGTTATATATAAATATAACACATTTACATTTACAATCACAAAACATGGTGGTCATAAAACAACCCTTTTCCCCACTGGAATTAAAACGCTTTCTCAAACAAGTAGGTTTTGAATGGTATTGACCAGTATTTGCGTCGCTGTTTTATTAATGTAGGAATACGGCCGTATTCAAAGAGAATGAGGAGGAACAGGAGTAAAAGAAACATGTGCCAACGATCAGGGCAGACTTTGCGCACAGGCATTGTACATAAAGTCTCTCCGTTCATTCATCAGGCAAAACTTAAAACAATCATCAGCAAATATAAGGCTAAATGCCCCAACAGAAACCTAGCGGCCTACAGTCTCTCTGGAGTGGAGAGCGGGGACAAAGGAAGAAGAAAAGGCGCTGAGAGAGAGAGGGAGAGGGGGAAGACGTGTCTCCACCGATTCTGCATCTTTGGGTAAAAAAAAAGATCCAACACTAGATCAATGATCACCAACTCGATTCTCCCCCGCGGCCGCACCGCGCTGTGGCGATGACGAGCCGCGGGTCGGGGACACACGTAGTTTTTGGAGCAGAGAGCACGAGCTCTGAGCACACAGGCAGCGTGAGTCTCCGTGAGACTCCGCCCACCCTCTCCCCTGCTCCTGCTGCGTGAGCGGACACCGCGGCGCTCATTCAGTCGAATTGTAACGAGCCACTTTGTTGACCCAGTAACGATAACGGCGTTGTAACGACGGGGAGAGTAATGAATTAGATTACTCCGTTACTGAAAAAATAACGGCGTTACCTACACCAACACTGATCCTAACCTTCATATTTCTTATTTTCGATCAAATCAAGCACAGCTCGGGCAAACATTTGGCCCAGCACTGCACACAAGGTTACCTTTAAAAGTTCATGTGCTACTCACGATCCACGAGGGAGCGCGAGAGAGGGCCTCATGTTTGCGTAGTCCAGTCGCTGCCATCGCGCTTTCCACTTCGGCAAATTACCTGCAGAAGTGGAACTATTATTACGCAGCGGCTAATAACTGCTCCTAATGCTCTTGTAATGAACTGTCAATCGGATATAATTAATGGTAACAGCAGCTGGTCCAAGGAAAAAGCGGTTGGGAAATATTAACTTGTAAAACAGGCATACAGGGGATATTGAGTATTAATGATTAAAAACAAGGTTTTTCATCTATTTATGGCATGTTTGGTTGGGACGGCCTTTCACTGGGCTCCTTAAGCCATTGTAATTTACAGTGACTTTGAAGTGTCCCCTGCACTGAATAATAGGACCTTCTCCCTCTCTCCCCCTTCCCATACATCTCCCCCAATGCACAATTCTCGCTGCATTTGTATACTGTCGGCTTAATTTAGCATACATCTTTCTTAAGCTACCAGCCTCTTCCCGTACTTTGCCATTGCTGATGTTTCCCGAAGCGTTGCCGATCCACCCTTCTGTCGTGCTGCATCTCTGGAGGTGACGGATCCCGCCGCGCCTCATCGCGATGCACAACCCAGCAGCGCACACGCTAACGCCTCGCTACTCGTTTCCTGTCCGACCCTCTTTTCGCAATCTCTCTCTCTCCACATTATTAATTGATTAAAGGAACAGCGGGGATAGAGGCGGCTATACAGGTACTAACTGTGAAAGGAGGTTGGCTGCAGTTTTCATATGGGATATATACAGTACGGGAGGCCATTTTCCACCGATGTTTAATCCGACACGCCTGTAGAGGACAGCAGGCGAGGCCAAAGGGCAGGCGAGGCCAAAGGGCATCTGGGCCTCATTGCATATGGAGGACGCCTTATGGCAAAGCTGATGGGGATTAGGGGAATGTATGGGGAGGAGCTTCGCAAAACACATCACAGATTTTATCACAGCATTGGCAGGGACAGAGGTAATTCTCGAGCGCCCAGGGGCGCTTTTCAAAGATTAGGGAACTCACTCATTTATATTTTACATCCATTAGGCCTATGACAGGCTGTATAAAAAAGCAGGAGACTTATTGTCTTTCCATTAGGCGAGAGATTTAACCACTGTGCCACCATGTACTACATAGGTTAAATATTACGAACAAAATTAACTACAGCAGCAGGTTGTGTGGTAATCGGGCTTTGACTGTCATTTGTCATGTCATCGACTAATTATTTTATATTTTCCACTTATCATAAAATTGTTTGGTAAGTTGGCATTATATACAGTAGTGTGTAATATACAGTGTCAACGTGCAGTATTTCCTCAGTTCTGTTGGTTTAAGCATTGCTCATAGAAGACTGTCCCATTAAGAACCCCTTGCCTACATATCGATGTATTGTGGTCAATAGCATCCAATATCCTATAATATATAGTCATGGCTAAAGGTTCCAATGGCTAAAGAAGTAAAAATCGTTCTACCAATCTTGATTCTTATTCATGTAGGACTGGATTTCTTCACCCACTCACCAACGCATTTTCTCCCTCTCCTGGAGCCGGGCAATCAGCCGAACCCATTCTGCCAGGCTCTCGGGTCCACCTCCCCTCCCTCCTGTGAATAAGGTACAAAGTGGCGCACCTGGTGTTTCCGGCGGCTCAAATTGAAGCGACATTGTGCCGTTAAATTGCTCGACACACTGCGCCGATTCAAAGTCAGAACTCGGGATGTCTGGGCGTGTGAGTGCGTGAGCGCGCTAAAGGTCACGGGCGAGTACCCCGGCCCGCTCGTCAGCAGTTGCAGTGCGTGGAGCGAGAAGAAAAGGTTGGTAGTATCTTTTCATTTGAGATTCAGAGGGGAATACTGCAGATGGGGGGTTTTATGGTATTGTACAGAGAAGGGAGAGAGGGAAATGACAAGAACAAGGGACAGGGAAAGATTGATGATAAAAACAATAACTGAACAGCAATTATTTCAAAGGGATATAATGTCCATTGTAGAAGAAATGGTTTTGTTTGTCATGAACCCAGAATAACAGACACGTAAACTTAAGTCAGGAAGCAAAGTTTTATTTCAAAGGCCGATGTGTTACAAGCAGAGGTGCGTAGAGTAGCCAAAATATTGATTCAAGTAAGAGCAACATACCAAAGACTCTCAATGGGGGTTAAGATCAGGATTCAAAACAATGAAACTCGCCTATACTGTATGTAAAAAAGTATTGTGTTGTAAAAACTACTTCAGAGAGGTTACTTCAACAAGTTACTCAAGCGTACTTACAAAGAGATTTACTGTCGACAATTTACCTCAACAAGTTTTATGAGTACTTGGCAATGAGGAATGCAGTCCGACATCGCGAGTGAAAACGGCGTCATAACCAACCTGGAAGCTTTGAAAACTGTCAGCAGCGATGGGCCTTTAGGGAGAGGCTGCAGGGTTGTACGAAGCAAGGACGGCGTTATTAAGCGAGAGGGAGAAATTGAAGCATTAGCCTTGGCAGCAGCACTCTGTCTCCTGTGAGCTCTTCCTCCAGTTACTGTATAAATGATCCAGTGGCCATCGCTTAGCCGGCCTGCATGTTAATCATACATCACAATGAGCAGCTGTACAGGGGAGGCTGCTAGCTCGCCGGCTAACCTATATGTCAGACTGAGAGCAGACGCTTTCCCAACGGGGCGACAATACAGGCCATAAATCATGCTGTGGGCCTTGTTTTCAATGTGTTTACCGCGGATATGAGGCTAGTTGAGGGCGGAGCAGGTTCCTCAGCGTGCTATATCACATTACATTAAAGAGCAACTTAACACAAAATCCACTTTTTTTGCTGATAAATGGTGTAAATGGGTGTTGAATAGAGTTAACTAGAGTTAACTACCCCCTCCTGGAACCGCCACCTTAACGTGGTGGAGGGTTTGAGCCCGAATGATCCTGGGAGCTCTGTTGTCGGGGCTTCGTGCCCTGATAGGGTCTCCCATGGCAAACAGGTCCTAGGTGACGGGTCAGACAAAGAGCAGTTCAGAAGCCCCTTATGAGAGACCAACAGGCCCGGTTAGAACCATGAGGCCGTCCTTCTGTGGACCCACCACCTGCAGGAGGAGCCATAGGGGCTGGGGCAATGGGACACGACCCGGCAACGGACAAGTGGAAGAAAATGGATGGATGGATAGAGTTAACTACATTTCTCAGTCAATATGTTTACATTTTGTGCCAACTTGTTAAAAATTCCACTTGTGTGTCTAAAACCGCATGGTTAGCGCCTCCTCAGCTTTCACGTATCTACTACATTTGAATTTTTGCGGTTGGCCAGGTGATAGTCCACAAAACGTCACAGATCCAGAGAACGCCCATGGTTCTGCCTCTGCTCTCGTCACCTGCACACACAAGCCTCAGCCTCTGTCACGTAGCAATCAGGAAATGAGCCGCGTATCCGACCGCCTCGTGGCGAAATTCTTTTTCGTCGGTGTGTTGGTACATCAACCCATCACAAGTCATGAGAGTTACCAACTATCCTACGGGGGGAAATAAATCACATACCAGCGTGTCACCGGTATCGGCTGTCAGTTCTGTCAGATCTGAGGGGCTTGGTCTGAGAGCAGACACCACCCACACACTCACCCCCCCGTCTCCCCCAAAGCCTCCAAGACCACCCCTTTCGCAACAATTTGATTTTTGTTTGTGGGTGGGGAAAGGCTCTTGCACGCCCGTTTAGGCCCTCTTTAAGAAGGGTACTAGGGATGCACCGATCCAATACTGGTATCGGAAATCAAAACTGAATCCTGAAAACAATACGATATCGGGTATAGATTCCAAATATCTGATACTGGACTGATACCCGTTTTGGCTTTCACCATTTTTACATAAAAATAATTCCTTGCAAAAAGTCATTTATTTGGATAAGATCAACGTTTCTAAATCTAATACGGACATGCGGCACCTCATTTCAAAGCGCAGAACCTGGAGAATTCAATCACAGATGTATTTTTGATCGCAGCAAAATGCAGCACATAGCAACAGTATGCTCATGCTCGCGGCAAAATAAAATAAATAAACAAATCAAAGTTTCTAATTGAGCAGGAGAAATGCCTGATGGGGTACCCAATCCAGATATTTTAGCACATCCAGGATTTTTGCCTAAGTTTGATCCTATTCCACATAGAACCTGCCGAGCACCTACAGGTGGACGGCTCGACGATCAGAGGATTTTCTAAAGATAAACATGAATGCCTTTGAAAATGATGAAGCAACTCAAAGCGGCCGCAGTGGTAAACACCGGGGCCGCCGGAATTCACAAAGAGCGGAGCTGTTTTCCAATCACGCGTATTTGCGGAGTCAGTGGTGACAGAGTGCAGACAGAAAACATGACAGTCTTAAACGCCGGCAAGAGACCCGTCACCTGGAGACAAGGAGCGAATAAACAAATAAAAACAAAGTAATACGAGCCGAATAAAGTGGGAGAAAGAGGAATAGACCGCCATGCTGTTGAGAATATACGCTCCCGTACCTAACTTTTTTCCTTTCTCGTTTGAAACTAGGCGAATTCAGTTCCGCTTTTGAAGACTTGCACTTTAATTGAGTAGGCTTACTGTCGACAACTCACTACTTCTACTCCACTGCATTTGAAAAAAGTACATGCACTGCGATCATTTCTATGCTATTATATTTCTTTAATTGCTACAAAGTAAAAAGTACAAAACTGGCTGCATATTTTATCCCATTTAAAAGCCGCAAAGCTAAACCGAATAGCACTTTCCACTTGGATAACTTAAGAATGTTCTTTAGCAAATACTTGTTTTAAAAGAGCCTATGCGAGATAAACCATAGAAGTAGGGGATGCATGTTATTTATTTTTTATCTATTTTTTTTTTTTAAGGAGGCACTGTGAATTCAGCTAAGAACACTACTGTAGTGGCGAGATGGGGAGTAAAACAGTACGCCATCTGCTGTGTGAGAGACGATGCAAATGGGACTTGAGTTTGTTACATGTAGATTATTGTTTATGGAAAACCCACTCATCTATTATACCGGGTGTAGCTTGGCATCGCGCCACCGACACCTACAGTTTGTATTCCAACGTGCGGGGGAGGGGGGGGGGGGGGGGGGGCACACCTGAAGACAGTCGCTGAATTGTTGGTTGCGTAGTCGTTTAGCGCATTCTGCCTTTGTTTATCTTCTCAATGGTGATGACAATAACCACTAACAGCTGTAGCCAAGCCCCAGTTAAATACCTGTGCATCTGCTCTCGGGCTGCCGTGCCGTCTCCTTCCAAGGCGCCGTTCAAGTCATTTGGTTTCTAAACTACACTGGCTTTATAGATCAAATACCAATCATAAGATAGAGTGACATTTTCCCCAAGATAAAAGAAAGTGCTATAGAAAACAGTCAGGAAAAAGAATTGGCTATTTAACAAATCATTCAAATGCTGGATTGTACGCTGGACTGAACGTAATTAGGGCAAAGTAAAATACAAAAAGAAAGAAGCCAATTTAACCAAGCACATTTTCTCCAGTTTTACCCAAATCTAAAAGCTGGAGCTTACAGCCCATAGGCCAGAGTAACGCCTCATGCGAAAGCTCAGACCTGCGAAAGCCTCGTCGTTGTTTCTGTCATCACGTTCACGTATTTTTTTTTGCGTTCTATATAATGTTTCCATTGCTTTTTTTGGAAAAAATTTGGTTACATTTTTATAGTTTTTTTGTTTCATATTTGTCGCCTTTTTTATTTATTTTTGCCCACATTTTGTGTTTTTAGTTTGATCAACTGTAATCAAGCCACACAAATGTGATGAAAAAAAAACAACCAAAAAGGAGCAAAAAAATATAAAATAAAAATCATAACAAGTTAGAAGCTTTGATGTTGGTCTTAGCTTTCAAATGAGGTGCCTATAGCCTTTAAACTCCAGTCGGCAAACTTTTAGATTTGGGTAAAGCCTGAGAAAATGCACTCGGTTAAAGTGGGAGTGAAGAGGTTAAGTACTGCCAACTACTTGCGTGTTGAAAATGTATGTGAAAAAGGTCACAGATGTACTTCTCTACACAGTATGTGACCATTTTGAAGTTTGCCCTGTAATTTTGTTATTTAATACTGTCTTATGGTCAAACTGCAGGGAAGACTACAAAAGTTACAAATCTTGCCACACAATCCCTGGAGCTACTGCTGTCATCTCTGCGTGCGTCTCTGGAGCTCAGACAAAGGGCAAACTCACTTGATCACTTTGAAAACCCGCGTCAGAAACATGAACCACTGTTGGGACAAGATCAGAGAAATACAGCTCGATTAAAGGAGATGAGTAGTAGAGTGACTATGGACAAAGACAAAGGTCGGATTGTATCTCGTCAATAGGCGCAGTGTCCGGGGTCAAAGCATCTGTCTGTCTGTCTGTCCCGAAGCCATCACCTTCCCCCGGGCTACCTCTGTCACCAAAATGAGGTCATGTGTCACTGGGCTGTGATCTTGTTTGCCATACAAACACACAAAAGCACAGAAAAAAAAAAAGAAAAAAGAAAGGAGCAGGCCATCCCAAACCAGGACTGAGCCTGTGGACGCACATCAGCACCATCATAGTCCCATAGGGGGCAGCACTACTTGACCCTGTTAAATATTTACGACTGCCAGCACCCATCGCATCTTTCTCTCAACCGCTGTCATAACACAATGCCCTGCATGTTTTATTTATTTATTTATTTTTTTTGCATTTTTTTGAGTCACTTAGTATCCTGATCTGCCACCTGTATTAAATCAAAATTGGTTCTGAATAAGCGGTTGTTGTTGTTTTTTGATCATCTACATTATATTTAGCAAATATTCACAAAACCCATACAATATGGCTCAAAGGAAATTGTTAGCTGTGGTTCAAACTCATTCCCAACTTTCCACATTCTTCAGATGAACGAGTTTCTTAGCACATTTCACAACTTTTCAGGGTCACTGTCACAGAAATGCAAGATAACTATATATTATAATTAAATACACAGTATCATTTAGGGCAGCGTGATATTGAAGTAACTTGCAATATGCGTAACGGTGGTGCAATATTGTGATAACGATATTATTGCAATATTTTACCAAATAATTTCTAAACGACATGTTCCATTCACATTAAAACACAGATTGCAAGTTTTTCAGCAAGCAGGAGTGATCAAAAAAACACAAAATCAGGTTTAAAGCAAGGGTAGACATTTTTAAGTTCTGTTCAGTGCTTGTTTTTTGAAGACTTTAGTGATGCTGCGATATATTGTGGCTATTACATCACCTAATATTGCGATATGATGGGGTTTTTTTGCGATATATTGTGCAGCCCAGAAATCACTGACAGGTATCACTGAGTTTACAATAAACCAACACTAAACAAATTTTGCTCCACCAACAGGGCCTCTCACTTCACATCAGAATGCAAAACATGGTGTAAACTAAAAAAAATTGGATTATGGGTATTTTATATTGGTGTAAAATAACTAAACAAAAATGTGTGTCAAACCTGACTCCTAACTTTGCAGTGTGCGGGACATCACCAACCAATGTTGCAATTCTGCCTTAATCCACATGTACCTCATGAAATTTAAATACATACAAAATCATTTTCAAAACACACTGAAAAATAGCTTTATTGTTTGTTTGTTTGGATTTGTAAAAAGGCGACCGGTTCATGCCCAGTGAAAGCACATTTGTAATCTCTGGGTAGGCCACTTCCCCACATGCGTAGTCCCAACTCCAGTAATGCGAAAGGATGCGAAAGGAAGGGCACCTGGCGCTTGAACAAAGCCGGTGAATAAAAGTAAAATAAATAAAAATAAGCTAGACTAAATCGAAAAAAACAGAAACTATGGCTTTGATATTTTTTTTGTCATTGTTTTATAACCTCGCCTCAAAGTGGACCGATGTCTAAGCTTTCTCTCAATGGCGCTTTAATGAAGACATTAGGAACTCACAGCTGACATCACCAAATGTACATCCATGATATGAGTAGGACGGACTCAATTACTCCAGTGACACAGTCAATGGTTTGGATAATGGGCAGAGAGGTCACGCATGTATGAAGCCTCCATGTGTCTATGTGGCGGCGGTGGCGGTGGGAGGGGTTCTGGCGTTACCCAAGGGAACGCACTGGGCCCTCTCCATTGTGTTTAGCCTTTGACCTTGCGAAGTCAATGCACTGAATGTGTCTAGACCACTTACTGATCACTGCGCTTGCGAAGAAATAAAGACTCGCCTCGGGACATTTGTCACTTACAGATTCTAGAAATTGATACAAAGGGAGAATGAGAGTGCTTTTTTTTTTAAGTGATAGGGGTGGAGCTGACTTGTGATTCCCGCAAGATTAGACAAATGACGATATTGTTTTTTGTAATTGTTGTTTTTTTTTATTTTATTTTTTTTATTCCTATATATTGGCTTATGGTGGAGTTCAGCATACCCGTCCACTTGCTTTGGTTCTGGAAGTATTTTTCCATCATTTTCCCCAAAGAGGCAGATGAAATTAATATTGTCTAAAGGCAATGGGAATGGGAATCCTTCTTCCAGAACCAGAGCGGGTTTCACTTTGGTTGGGACTGTTGAGAATATTGAATTTTGGATTTACACTGTGGGTGAAGATTCTTGCCCGAGGACACAACAGCAGTGCACACATGATTGGATTTTGAACCAACAACACTATAGGGCAAAGGCTCAAACGTCTCTGCCACAACCACCGCTAAAAAAAGTTAAGTTACGTACGTCGTTGTAACTGGATGATTAGTGGCTTTCACAAACTACATGCAAATGGGTGTCTTTTTGTTTGGGCTGTGATAACAGTGTTCTTTCAGTCGTTCTCATTAGGACTTTAATGGTACTTACAGATCACAGGACGCACTTGTAAAGGGCCTAAGCATTGTCGAACATGCAAATGGCCGCTATCTGGGGAATTGCCTCTTTTCTTTGAGTATTAAGGGTCTGGAGAGCTTGTAGGAGGAGACACTATAGCATAAGGCGTAGCGATATATGGAGGCTCCCAGTTAGGCCCTTTTGCCTTAGGGATGCTCTACGGGGCTCTTATTCCATCTCATCTCTATTGTGGCATGTTGTGTATCTTAGACCAGTCAATAACCCCGCTCCCCTCCTGAGGTGCACCCTGCTAAAACATGTATGAGTCCATGGGCCGGGGACGCGTCACCGGAGGGGCCTAGGGGCGAAGGGCGGTGGAATATCTAAAAGCTAAAGAGCCCATCTCAGTAGGATTAGGTCGAAAGGGCTTCCCCCCATCCTTGCAATACGATGGGCTTCCTGTTCCTGCTCTCGTCAACTTCTGAGATGGATGTATGGATAGAGAGAGAGAGAGAGAAACTGAGAAAGGAGGGAAGACAGAGAGGGAGGGAGGGATTGAAGAAGAGAGAAAGAAAAAAAAACTACGCCCTAAGTGTGTTTGGTGCTGAGGCGGCACGTTAATGGGGGAGGGGTAGATGTTACAAATAAGGAGCTTAAGAAATGTGAAAGAGAAGCGAATGGAGATTTAGGGCAATGAATGTTTGATGAGTCCAAATGGGCGCCTGAGTGACCCAGCTGTTCCAGACCAGGTGCACTTTTAGTGGGACAAATACTATCCATCACAGAACTGAGGTACAATTGTAGAGGTAACAAAACATCTTCTTGAGTTGCACGTTGCTTAGTAAGATATATATTTTATTTTATTATTTTTTTACGTACAAATATTGTGCGTATACAACTGATGACACACACCTTGCCATTGATCAAAAGGAAAAAAAAAATCTGCTTTTAAGACCATATGGGAAATTCATTTTAATGTCTTTCAGGTATACGTATCTGACCGAATGTGGTATACTGTCCTTTTTAGAGAAATTAGTTTACTGGAACAGAAAACTTTGGTATTTACAAGTAAAAATACTACAATTCCAAACAAAAGAAAAAAGCGACGGTGGCGCAGATGGTAGAGCGGGTCGTCTCATGATCGGAAGGTCAGGGGTTCGAATCCCGCCTCCTGAAGGTGCACATTGTCGTTGTGTCCTTGGGCAAGACACTTCACCCTCCTTGCCTCCAGTGTCTGCGTACATTGGTGTATGAATGAGAGAGTGAATGGGCCCCCTATGAGAGACCAACAGGCCCGGTTAGAACCATGAGGCCGTCCTTCCGTGGACCCACCACCTGCAGAAGGAGCCATAGGGGACTGGTGAAATGTGACTTGGGCAGCTCCAATAGCTGCCCCCACGACCCGGCAACGGACAAGTGGGAGAAAATGGATGGAAGGTTATTTGTTTTTTAGTATTTGGGGGAAACACTGCGATATGGAAGGCACATCTAGTAATGATCAATGTGGAGCGACCTGTCAGCTGCACTAAACAAGCATTTAAGTATTAAGTAAGAATTGCCAAGACTGCCGCTATTATGGAACTTACTTAAATGCAATAATTACATAAAATAAGCCATAATTCACGAGCGCTTTCCCAAACATGCCTTGGCAGTTAATGGTAACGACTCCTACCCTTATCTGTGTTCTCCTTCTGTCTCCGTCACAAAAGCGAATGCTAAGTGAAGGCGACGCACATACATCCTTGCTTTAAGTACCGTCATTACGGTTAGCAGCAGATGCACTCATGGCTTTTTAGGCCCATTGATTTGCGCGATCAATACGTCATCTCAGAAAGTTTGGAGACACTGCATTATGGCGCACATATGCTCTTAAAGCCTTAAAGCGGTCGTTTGTATGGAAACGGCTGCTGCTGCTTTGTTTTAATGGCTCAGCGACAGCAGGTGGAAGTGGCTGCGAATGCCTTATGGCTACTTTTTGGGAACATCTCCACTTCTTGTTCTAAGTCAGGTTTAGTCTCGTCAACAACTATTTTCTCTGTACTTGTCAGAGAAGGCAACATTTGTTCACTTTATATGGTAGGTTCATAATTTGGAGTTCTATTTTGGGTTTCTTTTCTTCCTAAAGAAATATTATATAATAATGTTTCATCCTCATGAGAGGATGCTGTCACTCAGCCTCACGCCTGCTATCTATGCCTACAATTCCCTTCTGTTCCCATCAGCCCCATCGGCCTCTCCATATCCTCCTCTTCTCCACCACTACCAGCCTTTGGGTAGATGAATTTGCATATCTCTACTTGACAGGATCCAAGCGCCAAAGTTTATCCAGTCAATAAACCGTGCTTCACACTCGATCATTTGCCTCTGATTTGGCATTCATACCCATTCTCAAGAAAAGCATTTGCAATCATCCCGAAGACAAATGCCATCAACAGAATTGCTAGAGTCACATCCTGTAATTATATTAAGTGCAACAAAACAGCACAAAATGCATCAAGTCAACATCCCTGTCAGCTTTACACACAAATCAAGCTTTATTTACGAATAAGCGACAAGGAAATGGTGACAAGTGTTGACAATATGTCCAGTAACCACCCACTCATTTCGATGTATGATGCCACATGTTACCTCTCCACATGAGTTTTACTTTTTGGTTTCCATGATTCAAGCAAGACACAACTTTTAATATTCTTCATTATATTCCAAAACATTCTCTTGGCTTTTAACTGTGCAATGCTGTTTCCGCATGAAAAACACAATCTCAAATTGCTTCCACAACAAAGTCTTGCTCATAGAGTTCGGAAAGGTCCAGGTTATATCTGGCTAAACTCTCATAAAACCTCGATGGATAGTTTAATAAACAAATATGCCAGGAACATCATTAGTGTTCCTAATGCTCTGCCAGGAACAGACAATGCTTCGTTTTGCCATTACCCTAGAACAGAGGGGCGACATTTAAATGGAAATAAGGATTATGTCCCGCCCCCCAGTAAAGTAACAGGTTTGAAGTTTATTTTTTTAGTTTTTTTTTTCCACTTTGGACACTAAGTATTCACACCATGCTTGAAGGCAGATAAGCTGTGATTGCTCGGCTATCTCCGCGCAGTCTGCCAAAGTGAATGAAGCCGCGGCAGGTGACGTGTGACGGAGCGGCTGAACAATGGGACGCGGCCCGTGTCCAGATAAGGGAATTCTTATTGATTGCACATGCATGGAAGAGAGATTGTGTCCATTGCATAGCTTTGCTCCTCACATGCCCAGAAAACGAGCAGGGCTGAAGTCACTCAATCAAGGTTCATGAATGTCAAGTATGTACTAAAAACTTTTTGGATGATCGGTTGCCATTTTATTACAAACACTACAACAACCATGTGACCTCGTGTCCTGTGTATTTCCCATGTCTTGATGTTTCTATAATGTGCTTTGCCTTAACTAAACCTGATTGTAATTTCGCATATCATCTTTTGTAAGGCGCATTGAGTTGCCTTGTGTACGAAATGCGCGGTATAAATAAAGTTGCCTTGCCACTGCTGTCCTGCAGATGGCTGCCAATCTCCACCCATCTGCGCAAGTGACTCATGCAAACCAGATTCACGTATGTTTAGTCGAGTTTATTTCCACAATTTCACACATTACGTTTGTGTACTAATATCAGAAAGAAACAATATGCAAGGTGGGTGGATCAAGGGTCAGACTACTACTAACAACACAGGTACAAAATAAATATCCTGTTGCTGTCCATTCCTTCTTGGGTTGTGGATTTAGTAATGGAATGTACAAATCTAAAACAGCCCAGTAAAGATTAATATTTGTTCCTTTACAACAATAGAAATGCCCTGTAGGTCTGCGAGCTTACTCAAACATGGAGCAAGTTGAAAAATGGAAAAGTTCCATCGTGCTGAGGGGAAAAGTAAGAAACTAAAGTGGGCCATAGACACATAAGAACGCATTTTTATCAAAGTACTGTATAACAGACATCTCAATACTTGAACACTTCACAGATAAAGTAAAGACACTGGCACTGGCAAATTCGGTGTGTGAAAGTAGTCAAAACCCTACTATGTAAATGTGTGTTAGGTCTGTCTGAGTGAGTGAGAGACAGACAGTCGTGCTTGGAGCCGGGAGTATTTTACCAGCTCAAAGCCGAGCGCTCGTTCCTCTAATTCAGCCCCGCACCCTGCACTTTTTGCAGATCAATGCTCCCCTGTGTGTGCTATACGCTCCCCACTCTCACACCCACATGTGCACACAGAAAATATATATCACCCCCGCGTTGGCAAACTTCAAACATAAAACAATATATATATTCAAACTTTGTACTAGACACTAGACACTTCTGCCTAGTGTTTGTTTTCGGATTGTAGCATGTGCTGATGTCCCCTCCTCAGACGGGGGGAAAGGAGTCACACCGTTCATGTGTCAATTTTGTTTTAAGAACCATCCTAAAGACAAATCCAATATTTTTTTTGTATTCGTGAAAGGATCTACTGACCTGCTGTTTTTGATCCAATGGCACATCATAACCAGCACACATTGGTTTGAATCAGTTATGTGATAAAAATTTAAATGAAAAAAATGCTGCCAATTTGGATGTTGACATGTTAAAGCGCATACATGTCTGAAACATGATGGTGTGTTGAGCAATATGATATTTTGGTTTAACTTATTTTGAACTTTCCAAGCTAGCTATTTACAGTTTCTGCCCACGATGAGTCCATAAGAAGCGGTCTGCTATAAGCCTAAGCCAATACGATGCTGGCCAGTTATACATATTAGCTGAACTGCTTTGGTTAGCATGGACCGTTTGGGGCCAATACAACTGAGCTTTGTTTTTGAAAGAAATCGCCAAAGGGAAAAAAAAAAAAAATCACAAAAGTTTAACCAGATTATTATTTGTAAGTAAATGTAAGGGTCCACAAGCTTGTCACGTTATTCTTAAAGCGAAAATGCTCCATCTCACCTGAATGTTGTCAACACTTTTTTGATTCCCTCTCCCTCTCTTTCCATCGCAACCTTTCCTCCAAAAGCCCGAAGCAATTACAATTCATCCTCACGCCGGAGAAAGGTGAGGAACAAGGGAGCGGGCGCGGGAAACAGGACGCGTTAAAGAAGAGGAGGCACTGGCAGAAGCACGGATGGATTCGAGAAAAGAGTGGGCAGACAAAACGTGGGCTAGGATCGCGAGATAATAGTTTCAATTAGTAAGTAAAAAACATGAGACCACAGTTGTTTAGGTTTTTTGGGGGGGGGTTGCTTTTCTTTGGAATCTTTAAAAGCAGCTGCCTTGATTGTGAAGTGATTCAGTTCAGTCGATGGTGTCAATTCATATTTACGACTATTGCTGTCATAGGGTTACGAAGGGCAATAGGCAACCACTCTGGTTACCACAATACTTTCACTTCAAACATCGGGAGTGAAGACATCTGCACTTGAATGGCAAATGTGCTATAGCGTTGGAGTATAAGGGGTTTAAATACATACAGGGAGGGGGTAGCGTGAGTCACAGTGGGATCAAACAATGTGAATTATTTTATGGGGACTGGGTTGTCCAAAATTCTTAGACAGACAGGGTTCTGCTGACCAGCTGGGGCTTATAATGCAACAGAATGTCACCAGTATATACACAGCGATACAAACACAACGCCGAAGATGCTATAAATGGTTTACACTTGGCGGGGGGATGTGTCAATCTGAACAAAGCTATTTCAAACACGAGGGGTTTTGCAACAGGCTTGTCCTGAAATATAATTTAATACTCTCCAAATTGCATTATTAGATTATAAATGTTATTGAGAGTGTAAAGTTATTGTTTTGTTTTCATTTTTTTGGAAGATAAAAGGCTTCTCATAGAGTAATATCAATATCGGTGGCACAGTAATATCTTCACTGCTATAGAATTCTCTGCGCAGACGTCGAAGTGCTCCTAAGGTGTTATTACGCCTTAAAATATAGTTCCCCCTTTTATCCGCTTACAAAAGTTTAATTTTAATCACGTAACCATATTTAAATAGGAAAAACATGGAAAAAGCTTGGTCACTTCTAACTTCACTCCATTTGACCCCATAGAGGAGAGGAGGAGAGGCCAAATGCTAACAACATCTTATGTCTTTTTTGTGTAAAGACCAGACAAGTACGCATCAACTCGTCTAAGCTCAGGTAAGAACATATCTCAGTATAGAAAAACAGTGGCCTGTTCCTTTTAAGTGTATGCCTGTCTGTACTACATTTTAACAACTCATAAGGCAAAGCAGTGGATTTTACAAGTGGCAGATGCTTTCTAAATGTTTCCAAACAAGCGATGCATCGTCTCACAGGAGTCCCAGACCAGAAACATCTGTTGCTAATAAATTTGCTTTGCTAAACATTTAGCTCAACATTAAAGTTGCCATTCTCCCAGAATACGACACTGATCGCCAAAACAGGTTTGCTTTCAGGCGCTTTCTCCCTCATCTAAATCGCCACCCCCTTAAACCGGTCCAACAAGCAAACCTCTCCAGAGCCCAGGGCCGGACTTGTCTGGGGTTGGAGAGCTTAGAAACCGCCTTTGGGTGCGGAGCGGTTCACTTTCTGCTGTCCAAAAAAAAAAATTAAAACAAAAAAGCTCTGGCCCGTCCGGGTCCCCTCCTGCCGAAATGCGACTGGACTGATTCGCCACAGATTGTGTCTTGGCTGCTGTTCTTAGCTGGGTTCAAAGGATTACTTTTGTATCACTAGTTCAACAAATGTCTCTTTTACTCTCTGCACGCAGCGAAATCCTTCTTTATAAAATGTGCTACAGAATTGGATGACACTTTTAAACCAGTGACGGTCCCAGTGTCTCCATGTGACTGCTCGTGTGTGTTGTCTGCATGCGCGCTCCCACAGCCTCACCTCAGCCCTGCCATCACAGGGTGCAGGTGGGATAAGACCCTCTCCGGCGCAGAGTGCTTATGAATCGGGTTTTGGCTCTGGGCTAAATCTTCTCACAGACACCTCTTCTTCTTCTTTTTTTTTTTTTTTTTCTTCCACAAAACCAGAAAGAGGCTGCTGCGCGACACGTCCAATTCGCCATGATTTGAGCCAGCGCTTGGCCAAGACACCGGTGTGAAAAATGTCCCCTCGCCCAAACGCACACAATATCACAATATCGCGGCTGCTTTGCCTCATTCTGTCATTTTTGTCTCTCCACTATCTCGTTCCCACAACCGTAGGATCATTCTCACAACAATAATGTGCCGTTTCTCCCATCTATCCAGTCCAAGCAGCTCATTCTTCCACTACTAGAGAAGAGATTACCCATAAAACATTGCCCAATTTCTCAGAATTTCTGCAGACCACACTAAATACTATCACAGCCCGCTACCTTTGGCTCTCATCCAGTCAAGCTCAAAAAATGCCTATCAGTGCACTCCCTCTCCCCTTTATCCTCCTGCCGTTTCTGCAGTTGGGGTTTGATTTGCTATCCAAGTTTTCAAATCAGGTTTATTTGCATTTGAGGAAAGGAAATATCAACAATGAATTGCTCATTTTAAAGGTGCACTATGCAACTTTTTATGCAAAAAAATAATGTAATAAAAGTTTACATTAGTGTGGATTTCAGTGACCCAGCAGCTGCTTGGGTGGGTAGCATAGTGCCTTACCATCCAATGGCCTGTACTGTAGTACTGTTTTTTTGGTTTCTGGTAGGTTTTCAACTGTTGACTGAACCGTCTCCATGGTTACGTATGCCTTCCATTCAGAAAACCTACCAGAAACCCTGAAAAACCTGAAATAAAATTGATCCTGAAGCATCATAGGCGCATCTGGGATGGAAAGTAAAGGCGCTAAGCTAATCACCCATACAGCCACTGGGTCACATAAGAAAGTTGCATAAATCACCTTTAAAATATATAATCAGGTCTAAGCTACAGAGGTAGTGACAGATCCATCCATCCATCCATCCATTTTCTTCCGCTTTATCCGGGGCCGGGTCGCGGGGGCAGCAGTCTCAGCAGAGATGCCCAGACTTCCCGATCCACGCACACCTCCTCCAGCTGTTCTGGGGGGACCCCGAGACGACACCAGGCCAGCTCGGAGACATAGTCCCACCAGCAGGTCCTGGGCCTTCCACGAGGCCTCCTCCCAGTGGGACATGCCTGGAACACCTCCCGAGGGAGGCGACCAGGAGGCATCCGGAACAGATGCCCTAGCCACCTCAGCTGGCTCCTTTCGACGTGGAGGAGTAGCGGCTCCTGACAGATTTATACACAAAAAAACAACAAACATGGAGACTTTATATTGTGTTGTTTGCAAAAGGACGTAATATCACTGAAATAGTTGCAGCTATAACGGTGGGCAATGAATCGAAATCGCAATCTGTACCTGGTCAATAATCGTCATGTGACTGCAAAATCGACAGGTTTATGAACATTTCTTAGACAAAAACAGAACCTAGTTTGGAGGTTTGGAGACAACAGGAGACTTTTGCGAGTCAAGTTTCTACTGAAAATAATCTTTTGTTTGAGGTCTGACTTCCAAGTTTATTTATGAGTCAGCTATAGGGCTGCAACTAACGATTATTTTGGTAATCGATTAATCTACCGATTATGTTCACGATTAATCGCTTGGCTGTGAATGGTGTATGAAAAGTGTATTTAAAAAAAATAAATTATCACATAAACTCTAAAGTGGCATCGCTTGAGGACATGTTGAGTAAACTTAAAATTAATGTTTGTAGGAGGCTCGAAGTGCTAATTCTGTTTCTGACTGGATGAGACAGACAGATATTTATGAAATGGTCAATGTACAAAACACAATAGACCATAACTTTAAGTAGGTACAATACAACATTTTCATGTCATTTTTGCTCTATTTGGCTCTGTGTTTACTAGAAAACGATTAATCGATTACTAAAATAGTTGCCGACTATTTGAATAATCGATTAGTTGTCGATTAATCGCTTAGTTGTTTCAGCCCTAGTCAGCTACATGGATTCATTTTTGTATGAAATAATATAATTGAATCGAACATAGGAACCGATCAATAAAACATCGTCCAGTCCTAACTGCAGCCATTCAAATTGTGATTTCCAGTTGCTTAAGGTTTTTTCAAACCTCACTCATTCGTCAAAGTCTCTCCTGGCTGAAATACAAAGCAGTACGCGACAACAGAGGACCTGATTACACGACTGCCGACTCGTAATTAAACACTGTACTTGGTGGCATTATACAGAGAGCCATAAAAGCCCCTCCTCCACTGGCGCAGACTTTCCTGCCCATTTACAGCTATAGAGGGAGGACGCAGGTGGCGCGATTGGCACTAATGCCGTGTAATTGTTGGCAGCGCTTCCCGGCTAAAGATATGTAGTGCAGAGCAGGAGTTGGCTTTCACATGACATGGGGGGGGGGGGGGGGAGATGTGCTGGGCGACTGCAAAGAGGAGCAAAGGTGCATTATAAATAACAGAGGAGCAGTTTACGAGTGCATTTACACCAATTTTACAAATGGCTCTTCTGTGCACTCTGAAACATTTAACCAGAATCTCTCTGCAGTTTTGGTTGAAGGCGACCGTGGAGGCCATTGTGAGTCAAAGATTAAAAAAAAACAAGTACAAAACATTATTTATTTTTTAAGCTAGCATGGCCAAAAACGAGAGGAAAGAAGAGCCACTCGTTTTGAACAATTATTGAGGCAAAATACATGTGCAAATGTGTTGTCGTCTTTCGTCAAACTAAATATGTGCGGACCAAGCGGCGTTGCAGTGACGGTTTCGGTGTGAGTGACTCAGCAGCTCGGCGCGTTGGAGAAGACACCTGTTCTGCACATGGACAGATGCTGCTGTCTGCACTGCATCAGACTGAGCGGCAGGATGACAGCCCAGAACACGCTGCGAGCACGAGTTAGACAGCAGGCCGCAATAACACCGGCAAACTCCTTCTACACAAATGCTCCGTAGCAAATATAGAACAGCGCACCAGTATAGCGCTGTATATTACGGGTTTTCGGGCGCACACAACTTAGTACTTCTCATTTCTTTACAGATTATTTTTGACCCGGAGAACACCCGTGCAGCAAGAGAGCTAACCGCTCAGTCATCGTGCCGTCCAAATATAGCCTCCATGACTAAAACGTTTGCGAGTGTCATTTAGTTATATTTAATGCTGAAAGTATCTGTAGTTATATTATATTTGTCACACCAGAGTATTTTCTTTACCGAAAGAGATCTGAACCTATCAAAAAACCACACCATGATCCAAATATTGCAAGGTTTTCCGTTATCTCCTCGTTCACCACAGCAGCCCGCGCATGTATCCAGCATGGCATGTTCATAACTTGCAAATTAAACAGTATTCAAAGTGTGTTTGCGGTTGAACAGTGTGACTCTATTTCCCACTGGTAGCCGTTTGCCACATTCCCAGTATATGCGAAACATGCCGGCTCTGATAATGGGGGGGCCCCCGAAGAGGACGGGAATACACTGTGATCGCACTTTCATGTCTATATTATGTTCGGGACTGCGGGATTTTGAAGGCGAACCGCTTGGGGCTTATCAGCGCGGGCAGACGGCCAAGTGACAGGGACTACTCCGCGTGAAGCCATCAGCGCACTTTATCACGCCTTATCAGTCGTCCACACCCACACAGCCCCGGCGAGGAAACTCAACACATGTCACCTGTTTACGGGGCACGGGGAGTCCAGGGCTGACAAGCATTTGCAAAATATATTCAAGGCGTTATAACATTTTTAAAGCACCAATACTTTTTTTAGTCTATGAAGACGTACATCGCAAGACAAGCTGAACGTAAAATCGTGGGTCAGCCCTCGTCTTCACTAGGGCAGAATGATTTATTGCATTTACAATTTTATTGGGATATTACGTAACGCGATTTTGGTCTATGTAGCTGATGGCCGTGGTCCATACGTGTGCTTTAGTTTACTTCTCAGTCTAGTTAAAGTGTGCAGTAGATCGTGGGTATACAGTGAAAATATCAGCATTTATGATGCGGCCCAAAGAACTAAGCTATTGTACTCTATTAGCATTGTGTTTGCCGGCGCACAAATCACTCCAGTCGGAGTTCTGGGCCGTGCTGCTACACGCTCCCCCTGCACTGATCACAGAGGCTCCTGTCGGGTCAATAGATTCAGCTCCGACTGGATTCCCATGCCTATGCCCTACACAGACACGTGTGCTGCTTGTATAAAGAGTTGTTCTTTTAGGATCTGGGCTAACTCAATGGTAACAGAGACTAAGCTCTTTTAACAGTATAAACTCTGATATTTTCACTGTACATGCATGATCTCCCGCGTACCTTAATAATAATGCATCGGTTTTATATAGCGCTTTTCTGGACACTTAAAGATGCTTTACACTGCATTATTCATTCACTCCATCACTTTTGTAGCCACAGCTGCCCTGGGGTAGAGTGACGGAAGCGAGGCTACAAGTCTGCGCCATCGGCCCCTCCGACCACCACCAACCACTCATTCCATTCGCTAGGCTTCCTGGTGTTTCCAAACGGTCTCCCATCCAAGGACCTCCCAGGCCCTTCCCTGCTTAGCTTCCAAGGTCTGATGGGATCGGGCAGAGCAAAGGCGGTGTGGCTTAACTAGGCTGAGAAGTAAACAAAAGCACAAGGTGAACTGCATGTCGCCCTTGCTCGCAACTCCATTCACATCTAAGGTGAAGATTAAGATAAACACAATTAAGAGCATATAGCAAAAATTATGTTGGCTATTTATAAAAAAGTACTGCAGTATTATTGGAGTATTGTATAGCAGTATTATTATTTTCTCAAATTGTTCGGCTCTAGTTCCCACTGTGCGATTTGAGTGATCTTTTCTGCCAGACAGTCATAATTGTGCACTGTACACCTGGTATTGGCAGAAATGTGAGACAATTTTAGAAATGGTTGATCCTTTTCTCAGTTAGGCCATGCTTAGAACTACTTTGGTCATGGTTTAGTCCCATTTCAGACCTGGTATAGCCCTATTGTAGAAGCCGATAACACGTAGTGCACAGTAAGTGATCTCCCAGGCCAATATGTACCACACTTAGAATACTCACTTCTCACTTCCTTTTAAAATACTCACTTCCTTTTAGAATACTCACTTCTCACTATGCAGTTCGACATCTGGCTACATCTACGAGGTGTAAACTTTATCCACACCACTGTAAAAGTACGCGGTGAGACACACTGCTGGTGCGCATCTCCATGGCAACAGTCTAAAGTGTTGAAGCGTCAGACTCAAGGTTACTCAATTTATTCATGAATTAACACTATTTTCACCAATAAAGTATCTCATCTGCTGTGATGAAAATGATCCACTGTTCAAGCGCGAATGAAAGATGTTTATGTTGTACTGAGCGAAAGCCTTTCTGAGACTCAAAGTGAGACTACATCAAACCTGAGATATTCAGAGGAGCAAAGTGTTTTTTATCACTGCTACATCTTTATATTGCAAAGAACCTAACACACACTTCTTTACATGGATGATAAGAATAAAATTGCTTTCTAGGCGCTGTATATCTATCGGATTAGGATACACTTTAATCAGCCGTTAGTCTATTTGGGTGACCTCGGTGACCACCAGTGGAGTCCAGGCACCAGTTGTAACGCCCAAGTAAGCGGAGGGACTGGGCGCTGTCCATGGTGCTGACTCGAAGCCAAACCACCTCTGGCATCTACACCCGGATAAACCTAGGGCTGGGCAATTAATCTAATTTTAATCTAATCGCAATTTTAATAAAGGTTGATCGCGATAATCGCGTGGTGTGTTTTAATCGAGGAGAATTGGCCAGTCCTGTCACATTCTGGAAAATAATATGGACGGCGCAATGCTGCAGCACCTGTCAGGTCAATTCCAGGGAAACACTCGGCCGAAACAAACAGGAAGCACAGGGTGATACATGCGGCAGCAAGAGGAGAGAACCTAGTGATTGTAAGTGTAAAATCAGCCACAAAGTCGCTAACTCAATGGGCAAAACAGAAACACACAAGGAACTGTCAGAGGAACCGGACACGCACACGGGGATCACTATTTGGACCATGTGGACTATTTTTCAGGCTGCAGCCGTGGATTAGCTGGACTTTAACGAGTGAATTGTAAGTTTGATCTTCTTTTATACTTATAAATGCGCTGTTTACGACGAGTATTTCTTTATACAGAGTACGTTGTCAGCGCTTCACTCTGTAAGTCGTAGCTTTGTGAGGCTCTGAAGCCAAGCCATGCGCCAATTCTCACTTCTGACATTCTTCAAACACTTCACTTTTTTGCGTCTCCTTTGCAGATGTTTGTGTGTTGCGTGGGCAGGTGAGGGAATGTTGTACTGTGAGGCTAGAAGTGTGGAGCTTGTTTTTTGCTGATGAGTTAGCTGCAGTTTTCAGTTTGTCCGGCACATCTGTTTACTTATAAGTTAGGAGTTAGGGAAAGGCCATATTTATTTATTTATTTTCCTTTAAAACAAAAATAATCAATTTTTTTTTTTTTTTTTTTTTAAATCGCCCAGCCCTAGATAAACCTATATCAGGCTGGATTTGTAGCCAAAGTAACAGTGGAAGTGTTCTTGATGAGACCGTCATCGATTTGAACTTCAATCATCGCCAAAATCTAGTCACAAATTGTCCAAACAGTTTTGATCTTGAAAAAAAAAAAAAAAAATCCACACTATTTCGGGCCTAATTAAGCAAATGCTAGTCGGAGCGCAGCAGACCATGAATTACTAAGACAGCCAACTTCACCGCTCTCTCTCCTCCACTCTATAAACTATTAATTGATCTCCGGGGAGCCTTGCTGTTTAAACTATCCAGAAATATAGAGACGGCAGCAGTGGGGCGCGCCTTAATAGGGCTAAGGGAAGCCCCATAAGAATGCGAGGGAGACAAGCAAAACAGAAATCCCCTATATCCTTATCGTTTACATGAAAGCTTTCGCTATATACACGATAGAGGAGGATGTGCAGTCTGTCTGAAGTGCAGCGAAACACAGATGGAGTTTGGAGATGTTGCTCTCGAAAAGCACAAAAGTTATGCCAGCTCATAATCCTGCGAGGATGAGCAAGACACGTGTTGACTTCTTTCATAGGCTCTACTTGCATGCACCACAAATTGTGCCACTTTTGGGCATGCTTAAAATCTTGCATTATAATAGAAACTTTTTAGAGCTTTTTACCATGTTACAATGTTCTCTCATCAAAAATATACTTGGGCCTGTGTTTAGACAAGTGGTTCTCAACCTTTTGGAGCAGCGACCCCCTTTATAACAGTTAAAGGGGTTTGTGACCCCCTGCCTTAGTCACACTGTGAAAAATTGGAACATTTAACCTACATTATTCTTAAAAAACAAAGGAAAAAAACAAAAGGCTAAAATAAAATGTATCAAATTACGTACAAATAGTGGCACTCTGGTAAAATAGCACACACATGCAATAAAATATTATATTATATGCTAATAAAAATATGTATATTTTATCTACATGATCTGGTGACCCAGAACCACTGGTTTAGACCTACGTGCGCTTTTGAGTGATGTTTAAATCTTCTCCAGTGGCTCTTCCCAAAAAGCTCCCCCTGAAGTCCCACGTATCCAGGAAATGCTTTCCTCGCCTCTCCATCTCGTGCGAAGCTTAATCCTTTCACCACAAAGTAAAAATACTCACTACTGCCACACGACTGCTTCTTTCCTCTTTATCGAAACAACTTGACAGGAGAGCAAGAGGAGCGCGGTGGGAGGGGCTTGCGGGGAGATCATGTGAAAATCAGGAAGTGATATTTTTGTTGCAGCCGTTTTCAGACAAAATTGCATTTTCTAACCAACAAAGCACAAGACGGTGATAAAGACTATTACCAAATATCCGCGAAAAAAAGAAGAAAAAAAGCATAATACCCGCTGTTTCAAAATGAAGCCGGGGGAAGTGTGCAGGCTGTGGACGGATAACCCGTTTTTTGGAAAGAGCTTATGAAGTTAATCAGAGACAAAGTCGGAATGAAGCACCTGAAGGATGAAGTATGAAGGTAAGCTAATAGTGGCAAAGTACAACTTGGTATTCTCTGAAATAGCTATGCAAGTTACGCTCTTGTCTCTCAGCGGTAATCCAGCGGCAAATAGTCTGCTGACGTCACAGACAGTACCTGCCCGGCTGGCTTTGGCCCAGGGGAAAGACAGCTCTACAACAGGACTTGGTGCGAGGTGTTAAAAACAAGGTAGATACACACCCAAAAAGAAAAAAAAACTGGTAAATGCGCACATGGGAGAGCCAGGTCGAGCTGAGCGGGGTCTGGATGTCGGTGCAGAAAATCAGCCACTAACAGTGAAACATAAAACCGCTCACACAACGGCCAAATTGTTATTATGAAAGCTTATAGCACCATTTTTACAACCCTTAAACGCAATGTTCAGAGATCAGGCTGCTCACAACTTAAAAGTCAGATCTTTGAGGTTATCAGCAGTGCTTTCTCGCTCCCTGTGGCACGGTGTTGTATTATTAATGGCTACAGTACGCCGCATCATTTAAACGCGGCCACGTTTGTGGAGAGGGAATGAACTTCATGAATAGTTAAGACCCCCGCGCTGCAGTGAATGGGTAACACGATCAGAGGCGTACTCGCTTCATCAGATCATATTTGGGGGATTTCGATCATTGGGGAAGAAATGCAAATACAAGCTGCCTGTGATAAGGGTTCTGGGGCCAAACCAATTCCCTGGGATGACACACAAAAAAATAGACTTAATCTCCGGGCCCATGGATCAAACTAAGGGGTACGGCTCGAGTCAGGCTGTTTTCGAAGGCTACATATCAGTGTCAGTGGGAAATATAGACAAATTGGATGTAATGACAGGGAGCCAGCGAAATGTGCCATGATGCAACAGGCTGTAAACAACACAGTGGAACAAATCACTCACCACAACGGGAGAGTCTGCAGCCACCAGAGGACGGCACATCTCTGGGAGTTCGGGGACGCACACGGTACTTTATATCATGTCGTGTGAAGGCACATGACGGGGCATCCGTGGATCTGAGCGTGAAAAGCCTCAAAAAAGCAGAAATCTCCAGGCTAGTAGCATAGTACTAAACAAGTCTGCAATGGAGCCACACTCAAAAAGTCCCCAAGTAACCTTAGGACCGCTGACATTAATGAAGAAATTAAGATAATCAATTATTGCTTTTGAATTATGTTTAACGCTGAAGTGCATTGAAAAAAAATTGTATTACCATGGTCACAATCGCTCACGCTGCTCCTCTGAGCCGATACAAAACACTACAACTAAAGGTAAAGAAAGCCATTAAAACGGGATGGCCTAATAGAGCTCAGGATGTCATATTACTAAGCATCATGGGATTTGCAGCAATAATAAATAATGGATAATACGATTTTAAACGGTAAAATACTGAAGTTATTGTTCACATCAAAACACTTGGACATTACTGTGTGTTGTATTTTACTTTTATTTTTATACTGTTTTTAGCTAATGTTTATGAAAAATGTTTGCTTGCACCCACAAACATGGCGGATCGTCATGGTAACAGTGAATTTTCCCGAACCCTATAGAAATGTAAATGTCAATATTTAGAGGTGACGAGCAATAGGGCTGTTAAGTGTGACATCACACACACTAACCGAGCTACTTCCGGATCCAAACTGTTCCACAGACCAGTCCCGGCGTCAAGAGGGGGCGTGAGGGGGCGTCGTCGCCCCCTCAGTCAAAATCAGTCATTTTTTTATATATTGTTTTCAGTCTATGATGTGTTCAAAATAACCCAAAACTTGGAAGAAACTGCACTGACTCTAATGAACAGTTTTGGAAATTAAAATTCAGAGTTTCCAGTGGTCCTTGAACCCATCACGCACCTCCCTACTATGTCATCAGTGCATCATCCCGCAATAAGGAGTAGCCTGTAGCCAGCAGCTATATTTTCTGTTCAAAAGGGACATTCGCAAATGGCTGAAAAGCGACAAACTACACTATCCGTGTCCCTGCAGCCTATGTGCAGTTTTCTCATACAATGCACACACTACACAAACAGCTGATGTTTATAACACAGCACGCCTGTCCTCTACCACTTCATTTCTCCTCCGGTTTCAAAAACTGACTCCAAATCCGAAAAGATAGGCCGTGTTTGTGAGCGTGCGAAAACATGTGCGTGTCCCTCATTGGTCAGGGGTGTCAACAGTGTCACAACATCGCAGTGCAAGGCTGCTACGAAGCCTTCAACTTGGCTATAGTAATCAAATGGAGATAAAAGTCGGCGACACGAAGAAGCGGGACGTATTTCAGTGGATTTAATAAGAAAATGAGACGCGCTCCAAGATGGAGGAGGCGGAGGAGACAGCGGAGAGAGGCGAGCCGCTAGTGACGAGGTGACGCTGAACAGTTCGTCTCCAAACTCAGTAAGTGCCGCTAAACTCTGTTCGCGGTTGAAATGTTGCTTGAAAAGGTGGTTCTCGTCAACGTTTGGTGATATAAAGTTGTGCTGTTTCGTGTGGGAATCGCTGTGGCCATGAAATGAGCCGTTTGTGCCGCTGTTTTGACAGAAATGACGAGGGAGGCGCGGCGGTGTTTTTCCGTCTTTATTTCACTTTCTGTGTGTTCACTTCGGGGACGGTAAAATCAGCCACGTTTCTCCTGTGCGTCCAAAATCGGGCTTAAAAAATCAAACCTGTTTGATTTTCTGCGACTGTAGTCCAGTTGCGTCTGACTGCTGCCCACACTACACGACTCCAACGCGAGTCCAGTCGTGACGCCCCCTCACTAAAAGACACGACTCTGTGTGACTATAAACACGACTCGGGAAGACTTGGCGCGACTGAGAATTGTATCAAAATCGGGCATAAAAATCGTGTAGGGTGTGCTGACCTTAACGTCGTCGCCCCCCCTTGGTTTTCAGCCGCCCCCCCCTCTGTACTGAGCTGGCGCCGGGACTGCCACAGACAAACTCAGCAAAAACTGCAACTTTATCTGAATCTTCTGTTGAGATAACAGTAGATAAAAGGACAAAAACTGTTTTACACTTAGTAAAATAATATATCTCATCATTTCTCCAGGCAAAATGACATTTTTATTTCTAAAATGAGCCTTCATTGTGTATGAAAAAATTTATTTGCTCATTAATGTCAGAAAAGTATCACTAAAGAAAATCCAGAGTAAATGTAATATTTCTGCGTGATCAGATGTTTAAAAAAAGTATTGTAGTCAGTATTGTAGTCACCTCTATTGCAGGTTAAAAACAGCAGAATACCACTATAGTGAATAGGGCTACATTTTCATTGGACCCGTAAGTACATCAATCCTCCTATCCCTTATTAAAAGTGCTCAAAGTGGCATCCATAACAAGAACAAGTCTGGAAGAAACTTTTCTGACCATTAAATACATTTAAAATAATGTAATCATTTTAACAGTGATTGCACAATGTCCGACCTGGTATAGCCCTATTGTAGAAGCCGATAACACGTAGTGCGCAGTAAGTGACCCACTTCCCTTTAAAATACTCTCACAGCAGTTCTCACACGACATATGGCCACATCAGCACGTGTAAACCTTATCAACACTCCGTAAAACTACGCTGCGAGACACACATGGCGCTGGTGTTGCATCTCCATGGAAACAACCTAAAGTGTCTCAGAGGTTACTCAATTTATTCATGATTTAATACCATTTCTGCCAATGCATTTAAAGGGTCCCAACTTACTTCTAGAAGGTTGTTTAAGGAGTAAGGAAGTATGATAAGTTTATTTTCCCACTATTGCTGATTTGTACATGTTTTCAAGAGGCACAGAAGAAGGGAATAAACACTTTGATACTAGTAAACAGGCTCATTATGGCCGAGGGAGGACACCGACTTAAATAAATAAATAAATAAAGGGAATCACCCGCCGTGCGTGACAGTGATCATGGAAAAGTCCAAACAACAGGGCTCCATAACAGCAACATGATCGGGCAAGCCTGTGATTCATCTGCACCCATGGGAGACGGGGCGCGCGGGAGCTGCGGCAATAAACAGCACACGAGGAGTCCCCATAGATCACCGAGGGGAAACCTTGGCTCATACGTGTGCGATTGTGCACACGCTACTACCCCTTATCATTGCGGACATCCATCACAACAAGCCACTGAATTATTCAATGCTACAAAATAAAGGGACATCCTCGTACATGCTTCAGAATAAATGGCCTCATGAATGATGAAGGAGACGGCACATCAGCAGAGCGCGGGCTACAGGGCGCTCTCTTTGTTATCGGACACTGGCCACGTGCTTTAGCGGGTCAGCCGCGATTGACTATGTGTCTAATGTATGAGGATAACATTTGTGATGACTTGACAATGGCTCTGTTGGGTTCTTCTTGACAGAAAAAGGTGTGTGTGTGTGTGTGGGGGGGGGGGGGGGGGGACTGACTGCAAACTTCGTCAAACTTTCATTATGACGTAAAAACTAGCTGGAATTACTCATTTTGGTTCATGACATCACTTTTTATTTTAGGGGGGAAATTTATTCCAACCCACTTTTTGGGTTGACAGAACTCCAGCTCATCCCTATCCAGCATTATATTTTTCCAACTCGTCCAACTCAAGTGCTACAACTGCATGATGTTTGAGGCAACAAACTGCAAAAGCACAGTTTTAGTAATAAACATATTCATGCATATGCACATATTTATTTTATCAGATTATTCCAATTCAAACCCGTAGTAAAGTGATAATTAGGTTAGTGTTATCTGGCACCTCCTACGTACTTCAGCCCCTGATTTCATTGGACAGAAACATGTCTGGTAACATTATAAAAAGAAGAAAAAAAAACTTTACAAAGCCAGTGTTAGAGCCAATAGGGTAGTTTGTTGCCTGAGGGCATCGATATGCCATAGCGGGTTAATAAACACACACAAGATCGTAGCCAGCAGCTGCTATCCTGTTTCCTGTGACAGTTTTATTCCTATGGAGAGTAAGCCATGTTTCACTGAAGTAAATATATATTCAAACGTGCAGCAGCTGTTGGATAATTACTTTTCTCAAGCTGTAAATACTTCACCAGGGTGGACTCCAGTGTTTAACTGTGAGTGTTTTAGCTTTGAAGCTAAAGGCTAACGTTAATTTAACGCTAAAAAATGTTAAAATACTGCCACCAACTGAACTAATTTTATTAAATTGTAAGTTGTAAGTTTTCTCGGGTTGTTTTGTCTTATCTTATTTTCAATGTATGTAAAAATGTGGACAGGAAGTAGTCTACATTGGCCAACAGGAAGTTAGCCAAAAACGTTCCATGCTCAAACAGGAACATATTGCCCTTTTTTTTTTCGAGTGCTGGGGGAAACCAGAGAAAACCTTTGCAGGCATGGATGCAAATTCAGTACCCACAAAAAGTCCTCAGCAGGACCAGGAATCGAACCTGGAAGAACAAGATTGGCAATGAATAGGATCAAAGTATGTTTGTATAAGAGAATAATATGACTTATCATATGACCCATATTGACCAAATTGTATAACTTTCCCATGTCTTACTACAAAGGCAAAATTGCATGATGTTCGAAATGAGCAAACCAATGATTTCCTATACAAAATATCCAGACACCATGGGGCCTAAAAAACGTCCCAACCCAGTAGATTTGGTCTTTACAAAACATTTTCTGACATAGTTGTTGTACTAGTCGTGCTTTTCACAGTTAAATCTAATCCCGAAAACATGCATATTACTTACGACCCAGTGCTTAAAGGGAAACCAGCAATTAAAAGCAAACAGTGTAATAGATTTTAGTGACAGTGAAATAAGAAGTGTATTTCCGCAGATTTAGAAGCACACTAAAAGAAAACCATACCGATAAGTGGATATTATATAAATCTATTCCTTTGAGAGAGTTGCAGAGATGCCGGGAAGTATGCCAAACAATTTCCCTTTAACACAACAATAGCTTGAGAAAAAAAATAGAAGAAAATAAAAATGACTTTGCTTGCTTTGAAAATACTTCTGGAGACAGCAGCGCGAGTTATGACTGAGAGAGAGAGAGAGAGAGAGAGAGAGAGAGAGAGAGCTGGTGAGAGAAAAGCAATCACAAGAAGAGCTGAAAATGAAAAGACAAAGGCAATAAGGCCAGAGTAAACAGCGCGGCTTATTGAGAGTTACACACGTGGACAGGGACAAGCGCACACTCGCGCACACACACACACACACACAATGGAGATGTAGCATATGTCTCCTGCCGAGCCAGCTGGAGGCATCTGGTGCCAGAACTCCACGGGTCAAACTAAGTGACACGCTCCCCGATGTGTGGAGAGACGAGCGAGACAGGAGAGCGCGAGGAAGAGGGAGAGCGAGTGTGTGCGCCAGAGTGGCCATTAACATACACAAAAAGTGAAGAGATCAGATCGGGATGACGGCACTGTTTACACGCGCAAAACGGTGATCGTGTGAGATGAGCGCATGGGCGGGGTTCTTGGTGTAGAACTGGTTCACTTCTGGTCAGTATTTTACAATTTGTATTATTGTCACTGACGGCAGGTGAACAGGGGCCTGTCACTGCATCGAACAGATCAGTTTGTGGATGCAAAACAACTTTCTCCAACTAAACTCAGACAAAACTGAGATCATTGTTTTTGGCCCACAGACCCAAAGACAAAGTGTTATCAGTCACCTTGAGTCTCTCTCTGTAAAACCAAAAAATCAGGTTAGAAATCTAGGAGTAATCATGGACTCACACCTGAACACACATTAAAGCAATAACATCATCAGCTTTTTACCATCTGAAAAACATTGCTAAGATCAGAGGAATAGTGTCAAAACCAGACTTGGAGACACTCATCCATGCATTTGTCTCCAGCAGGTTAGACTACTGTAACGGCTGCTCACTGGCCTTTCTAAACGAGCTGTTAGAGCTGCAGTACATCCAGAACGCTGCTGCTCGAGTCCTGACAAGAACCAGGAAATATGACCATATTAGTCCAGTGCTCCGGTCTCTGCACTGGCTTCCTGTCACTCAGAGAATAGAATTTAAAACAGCTCTGCTTGTGTACAAGTCTGTTCATGGTTTAGCACCAAAGTCCATCTCTGACATGTTAGAGCCGTATGAACCATCTCGGGCCCTGAGAACTTCAGGGAGGGGTCTCCTGGTGGTTCCCAGAGTCAATAATAAACACGGTGAGGCTGCGTTTCAGTTTCATGCAAAAATCTGGAACAGTCTTCATGAGGATGTGAGACAGGCCTCAACTCTGACAATGTTCAAATCCAGGCTGAAAACAGCTCTTTTTACCCGAGCAGATGAAAACTGAAAGTATTTTATCTGCACTCTTGCCTTTTACTGTAATTGATTAATTTTTATGTTGATGTTTTAATGATTGATTTGATCCGTTTTCTTGTAATTTTATGCAACTGTGAAGCACTTTGAATTGCCTTGTGTATGAATTGTGCTCTACAAATAAACGTGCCTTGCCTTGCCATTGTGTCTGATGTAAGGCGACTTTAGGTGCTTTGAAACGCGCTGATAAATAAAATGTATTATTATTATGAAGTAAGAGTGACAGTTCTTTGAAATTATTCTACTCAAGTAAGTAAAAAGTAGTGACCCAAATAAATAAAGTAAAAGTAAAAAAAATTTCATTATTCATTCACTCCATACTTGGTGGTGGTGAGCTACTATTGTAGCCACAGCTGCCCTGGGGTAAACTGACTGAAACAAGGCTGCCAGTCTGCGCCATTAGCCCCTCCGACCTGTCCATAGCCGTTTATTGGGCACTACGAATGCAGTAATTATGCATCTGCACGTAGCCATAGCCAATCATATCATCGTACCAGATGACGTATGACGTACCCGCTGTAAACTTTCAAGCTAAACTATTTAGAACATGGTCTAAAGCTTGATCAAAAGATGGCGTCGCGTCTGCTGCTGTCACGTTGGATCATAGACATATTATTAATAGACCGTCATTACGCACTCCTCCCCGTTTACCATAATGACCACGTTCGAGGAGGAAATCATGGTGGATTTACAGACTCCTCCTCCCCAGCTCTGACGAAGCATGTTCCTAATAAGGGCATAAGGGCGGGATCTTCACTGTAGACGCGGCCCTTGTGTGACGTGTAGCTCGCGCAGCTCCAATGCTAACAGTTCGACCCTCATTAGTACGAGATTTCTAAAATGTATCCTACAATAACCAGCCCGATGCCTCTGATTGTGTCTAACCCAGCGTAATCACAGGAGGAATATCTAGCTGTGGACAGTTCAAAAACATTAGGCACCGGGCATTAAAGTTGTTTTGAACGTGTCTAAAGTGCAATGGATTCCAATGATTGCCTAGCGGCTATATAGCAGTGCTACAGCAATGGCGGCCTCCAGTGTCGTCGTCGCAAAGCAGAGCAGCCAGCAGGCCATTGTGTTGGATCCGTAAATAAACCTTTTTTTTTTTATCCGGAAACAGACTACAAGCTTCCGTATGTCGAATAGTGTGTCATCTTTTTTTCCGTCCCTCCTCATTCTGTGATTTTTCCCCTAATCCATGCAAAGATTTGGATTTGGGGACTTCACTGCTGTGAAGTTCGAAATGATTCGAGCACACACAGCAGCATGGGTATTCCCCTGGCTACCTCCGACCATCACCACCCACTCCCTCGCACACTACATTCACCCAGGCTGGTGTTCCCAAACGGTCTCCCATCCCGACCAGCCCCTTCCTGCTTAGCTTCTGAGATCTGACGGGATCGGGCAGAGCAAAGGCGTTATGAATAGGTTCGCCTTATCATTGACGTCTACAACAACATGTTTGTTTAGTCATTTTTAAATTCAAAAAGCCTAATACTTGTCCCACTATTATGCAGTTTAATACACTTCATAAACCTATTCTGATATCTAATGCTGTTTTTTTTAGCATATAAACACAAACACGCACAGAGACAGACCAAATAAAACTGAAGCACCAAGGGATGGTCTATTCAAACACTTGGACTGTGTTGCCTCCACTGCTCAAAACTGTATTTCATCACATTCCCGAATGAGTTTTTTTATTTTTTATTATTAGCAATGTTTTATTTCACAACAAACAGCCAAACACCATCTGTTTTAATGTGTAGCCACTCTTCATTTTTCAACAGTGCCTAATTTTAAAAAAACAAAAAAAACATCAAAACAAGTTGAGTGAATCTTTTCTGTCAACAACAGCAACACACAAATATTGACAAACTGCTTTGAATTCCCTCGTTGTAAAAAACTAAATAGCAGCAAAGACACTGAGTTTTTTTCACATTGTCCAGCGTTGCGCATTACAATATCGGTTCAAGGGGAAGACGCTGGTCGAGCCAGATCCAGCCGTAGCTCTGGAGTTTCACACCACAAAGCTCGAACGCTCGTTAAAAAAGAAAGAACCGACATCAGCAACATGGATACAACTAAGTTAAGGCTGAAACGACGCGTCGACGTAGTCGACGTCATCGATTACGTAAATACGTCGACGCAGTTTTTGTGCGTCGACGCGTCGCTTGTTTACATCATGGCGGCGCGCGATGCTGGCGATGCGAGCGAGGGGAAAAAGGCACGCCAAAAGTAATCAAAAGTGTGGGAGTATTTCCAGAAACGGCCAAATAATGTTGTTTATGCACACTGTGTCGAGCGGAAATGGCCTACCACAGCAGCACAACGGCTATGAACGAACATTTAAAACGAAAACACCCGACAGCGTTCATGCCATCAACCAGTCAATCGGCCGCGTGAGTAATTTTCATTACACAAAAACATTAATGTATTATTTGTATCTGCGTTGTAAATTCATAAACTAAAGCACTGTTCCGCTCTGAGAGGAGTCAAAAACGCGCGTGTCTAACGCTACATAACGTTACGTTAGTTGTGTAACTAACTAAACTACCTTTGTACAACATTAACAGTTATGTACAAACGAACAATTAACTTTAATCATACAATCATTGTTGTGTGCTGGTTATTTATTTTTTATTTTGCGCATTTTAAAGCAAATAAGCAATACTTTTACTTTTATTCAAATGTTTACAGTGAGTGTTCCAGAAATTGCACATTTTATAGGCTACTGAGTTGCACATTGAGCCATAATTTTATTTGGTTAAATAAAAGCCATGCCATTTGAAAATACTGGCCTACGCCAATTTTTTCCCCTTCATTTTAAATGAAAAAATAATCGGTAAAAGGAAAAATAATCTATAGATTAATCGAAAAAATAATCTATCGATTAATCGAAAAAATAATCTATAGATTAATCGATAGAAAAATAATCGTTAGCTGCAGCCTTAAACTAAGTGGAAAAGTGTATCTGTCCGTGAAATCCTACCAAAACATGAAGTAATGACTCTATAGTAGGAAATAACTAGAATGTGAACGGAACAAAACTTCAAGAAGCTACTTAAAAAGTGGACCATCACTGCACCAAAGAAATAAGTATATGTTTTTTCTTTAGGTTTAGGCTATATATACACGACATATTTGTCAGTGGAAGCCAGTTTATTTCAAGAGTAGACTAGATCCTAAAAATCAAATAGTTCAACAAAATAAACGTAGAAGTTAAACCTGGCTTAAAGCAGTATTCAGATTGTGGACCCAAAAATATCGGCTTTTTTTTGGGGTGTTTTTTACTCATAAAAAAAAAAAACATACAATAGTAGCAGATAACTTTTCTTTTTGACTTCCTGATTACAAGCAGCATATGTTTAGGAAATACATGTAGTTGATATAGCATTTCATACTTCATACTTTTTAGCCTGTTGGGGGTTAGGGTTATGATTAGCGATATGGCAAGTGTGATACAAGTTGTGTTGCACTCACACAGCGTTCACACATATTTTTAGAAACCAGAAGGTCTTGGCTTTCAAATGAGGTGTCTCACACTGGCATACAGGCTGTAGGTTTTCCTGTCACTACGCTTTGAGATTTTAATGTGCATAATTGGAGAAAATAACTCTAACCTGAACCCTAAGGTAGCAGTTAACAGGCTGGATGGCATTTCAAAAAATCTCTCCTCACATGGCGTTATCGTTTCATATTCTGATCTGATCAACCCGTATTATTGTCCATCCGAGTAATGCGTATGGAGTGGGTCATGGCGAGGTACAGTCTGTGGCAATGCGCTGTTGTTTACGCTTCACAAGTTGGATCCAAGCGTCTCGCGCAGACTTTCAATCGAGTCGCTGACTTTGACGGATTAGGCAATGCAGGCATAAGAAACTGTGTGTAAATACGGCGTTAATTAAAATCTGAAAGTTAATTATTGTTGCGTTTTCCCCTTAGATGTTTTTTTTTTTGGGGGGGGGACATGGCTCGGGACCGTAATTTGAAGAAAAAAAACACAGCTGCCATTATTAGACACTCAAATGAAAATGAAAGTGTTTTTCATCCCACGCATAAATTTGGATCTTTGTTTTGTTTTTATGTGAATACGCAAAGTCCAACCAACCGTCTTAATGTTGTACAAGAGACCACATTATCGAAGATCTCTATTAGCCTTCAGTTAACTAAATTAGCGCTAATGCTCCTAGTTTATTAGCCTTAGCACTGGCTCTTAAGTATATAGCAATTGGATTTAAACAATCTTTAATTATACAGCCAACAAGATAAGTACAGTGAGACGAGGTAATGATATGGTGAACAGACGGCACCATTGTCATGGCTGTCACTGACGACGTGGCAATAATAGCAAGACAGAAGAACTCAAAAACTGAACTAAATGTATGTGTGTGTGTGGGAGGCGGGGGGCACATTCGCTATAGCCGTAATTAAGAACTAGCCGTGTGGTTGGTGTCATAGTCTAGACACAAAGACAAAGCTGGTCCTGTCTTCCACATGGGACCCACGGGGAAGAGGGGGCAAAGGCCTGTGGGACCGAGCCAGGATGGGACAGCAGTTTGTGGGTGACAGGCTGGAGAAGAGAGAAAGGGCAGAGTGCTGGTGGTGGTGGTGGTACACAGAATAAGATTGATACTGTGTGTGTATATATATATATATATATATATATTTCTAGAGCAGGTAAATCTTACAGGTTTTGACCGTATGTAATATCCGCTAGTCAACAACATACCCGGAGTGGTGTTTTGTTATAATCATAGATATATTATATCTGTAGACTGTCAGTCCTGACTCCTCTCCATTTACATTAATGCAAAAGAGAATCCACAATGGCAGCTCAGAGCATGTTGCAAAAAAGGACAAAAGGGCGGGAATCACCAACAAGTCTCCTCAGTTCTCCAGGGCTGATCAATCAACGCTCAAAGCTAAAACTTGCTGAAATGAGTACAACAAAAACCGACGTCATAAACGATACCCACCTCAGAGTTATTACATGAGGAATATCTAGCTTCAGAAACTCTGACTCCCCTTTAAACCAGACTTTAAAGTTGTTTGTGACATGTGTGAAGTCCCCATTGGGTTACACATTGCACTGGCTCTTCTGAACACACACCTAGCCACTAGGTGGTGCGCTCCCTGCAGTCACGAAAAGGTGCTATGGTCACCCATTGGCTATAATACAAATATGTGATGTATAAAAATAGTTTTAAAGGACCTTTAAAACGTCCATCCATCCATCCATCCATCCATCCATTTTCTCCCACTTGTCCGTTGCCGGGTCGTGGGGGCAGCTGTTGGAGCTGCCCAAATCACATAGCACCAGTCCCCTATGGCTCCTCCTGGAGGTGGTGGGTCCACAGAAGGACGGCCTCATGGTTCCAAACGGGCCTGTTAGTCTCTCATAGGGGGCCCATTCACTCTCTCATTCATACACCAGTGTACGCAGACACTGGAGCAAGGAGGGTGAAGTGTCTTGCCCAAGGACACAACGACAACATGCGCCTTCAGGAGGCGGGATTCGAACCCCCGACCTTCCGATCATGAGACGACCCGCTCTACCATCTGTGCCACCGTCGCCCCCAACCCTTTAAACGTGACTTGTATTAATAATATCAGTTTTAGGTGTGTTAGCAATAGAAAAAGTAGAGAAAAGAGCTGTGGAACTACTTTGATATCTGAGAGGTCACTACATTTAAGACACAGTAATGGCAGTATTTTATTATTTTATTATAGAATGTGGCAGAAATTCCAAATATCTTAGCCATTTAGACGACACAATTCCGAGCTTTATTGTTGTTAATTGCAATAGAAGACTTCTGATTATTCCCGAAGTAGATGGGGAGGTCAAAATAAAACAATATTATAGTTGGCTATTGTGTATAGATTACAGGGAAAATATTGGAAATTTGACCCTTGAAATAAAACATTTAGAGTTTCTATGTAACAGTGTTATTATTTTAATTTAGTTTTAGTCTTAGTCCATTGACGAAAATGTCATTTAACTTTTGTCAAGATTTAGTCACATATTTTTCAATTTTAGTCTAGTCTTAGTCGACTAAAATTGCATGTAAATTTAGCCGACTAAATTGAAGACAAACTTAATCAACTTTGCATTCATAATATTTATTATAATCATATTTAATCAAGGTCCTTTGCTTCATGTTTGTTTGTTTGTATACTTTATTGTCCCCGTAGGGAAATTTCTCCTCTGCATTTAACCGTCTCTACATAAAGCACAGAGCTGTTCCTTTGGATTTAAATGATATAAGGCTCCTTCAAACATATTTTAGTCAATGGAAATATCTGGACATTTTAGTCACAGTTTATAGTCTCCAAAAACAACTTTTAATTTAGTTTTAGTCTAATTTTAGTCGCAGAAACATGACTTTGACTAAAATTATGACGAAATATTTTAGTTGACAGTATGCACCTTGAGTAAAAAATTTGATTCAATAAAATTAATCACAACATTTATACCAAGCACATCAGTGAAAAAGGAAGTTAACTTTTCCTTCTCTTATGATGAAAATGTTAACCATAAATCCATGACTATAGGTGGTAGTACAGATGGCGGTGATTGGGTACAGCAAAACGACACGGGTTCAAGTATCAGCGGACGCCGAGCCGCACGAAACCCGATTATCTTCCTTGGTAATCAGACACGCCGAAGTAGGGCGCTCTTGACAAGCCGGCGTGGGGGTAATTAGCAGCGGAGACTGTGGTTGGAGGTCTCCCTCGGGTGCGGGACAGCTGAATCAGAACTGGTGCAGGTGCCAGTACACAGCTGCAACTTTCAGTCCTTTGCACTCTCTTGACTTTTCTGCATTAACGGGTCGGCTTCACACTCACAAAGAGACATATGCTTATGCTAATACGATCCATTCCCATCCCACATGCACCTCTGATGTGTAAGAAAAGGTAGACTTTTAGATTAAGGCTTACATATGGTTACAGGGATCTCCATGACAGTGATATTGTTATATCCATCCATCCATCCATCCATTTTCTCCCACTTGTCCGTTGCCAGGTCGTGGGGGCAGCTGTTGGAGCTGCCCAAGTCACATAGCACCAGTCCCCTATGGCTCCTCCTGCAGGTGGTGGGTCCACAGAAGGACGGCCTCATAGTTCCAAACGGGCCTGTTGGTCTCTCATAGGGGGCCCATTCACACTCTCATTCATACACCAGTGTACGCAGACACTGGAGGCAAGGAGGGTGAAGTGTCTTGCCCAAGGACACAACGACAATGTGCACCTTCAGGAGGCGGGATTCGAACCCCAGACCTTCCGATCATGAGACGACCCGCTCTACCATCTGCGCCACCGTCGCCCCATATTGTATATATTGTTATATTGTAATGTAATTGAAGATCCTATGGCTGTAAATGCATTGTTTATGTGTTTTTGTTTTGTTTTTGGGATTGCATCCAAAATCTTCAATTGAATAAATGATGAATACATTTCGAAATGTTGGAACAAAAAAAAATATGGTTATTGTTTTTGCTTGGAGAAAACTGTCCTTTAACCGCTGAAGTCATTTGGAGGCCATAAACAGAGCGTATTTTTTTTGGGTGCCACAAAAGATGCACAGTGTATTAAAAATTCATTGACTGTGTGTAAATTAGATGTAGATAAAGGTGTGGTTCCACTTGCCAAGGCGCTTCCAGCCGACTCCTGCTGAGCGGTGACGGGCACATGCCCTCAAAACAAGGGAGAAAGGAAGTCAAAATAATATAGGAAGTGTGACGGGGGGGCGGGGGTGAGTTGAACAACAGCTGTCAGGATTGCTGTTTAATAAAAGCTGTCACATGCACGCGCTCCGCTGTCCCCCCCCCCCTGCAGAGCGGACCAAAAGGCACTGCTGCATCGCGTCCAATAACCAACATCAGAGTCGCTCGCCGTTGCCCCTGGAGACCTCCTTACCACAGTGCCAGGCCCCTCGTGTACCCCCCCTCTTCCCTCACCCCCTCCCGAACGTCCCACAAGGCCTGCGATGCCCCCCGGCGCACCGTCTGTGTGTCTGTGAGGATTCTTCAACCAAGCCCTGCCTTTGCATATGTTCCGAGCGCACGCAGGATGTTATGTCTGATACGGTAGTACAGTCAATTAGGTAACGAGAAATGCTGGTTGAAGATGGAACAGACATGGGGGGGTTGTGTCGTCGTGACTGCATGGTGTTCACGGGGAGGTTAAGCCATAGGAGAGTCATAAAAATGCTAAATGCTCAAAGTTAGCCGTGTTGTTTTTACTTTTCAAATATCGCTTTTGGCTTGTGTTACTTTGCGGACGGTGCTATTTCTGACAAAATGGCCTCCTAACAAATCAATGGCACCGAAATGAATGCAGCTCCGCACAGAAGTGGAATTTTTAAAAGTAGCTTTATTTGACATTGTACAATTATACAACGAAATTGTCTTGGTGTTCAGTTGTTGCGACTGAGCCATTGTGGGCCAACCTGACCAGCGTGCTCCTCTGAAACGGTGCACCACGTGGGTTTGTCCCCATTTCAGAGCATGGTGTCCCTCACTGGTCAGTTCATCCACCTCCTCCTTTCTCTTCTTTCGCAGCGCCCTCCACCCCACAACAGCCTTTAACCATCTTCTAGGAAGAGCGTAGCAGACGAACATAATCTGTCTTATTCTCCAGCGAACAAACATTAGTAGTAGTAGGGTTAGAAGGCTCGTGTGGCTTATCTGTGAGTCTTGCCTGGATACCGCCTTGTTTGTCCCTTTTTTGTTTCCCGTAGCTCCTCGGTCGGGGACTCTTCACTGTGTTCAACATTGTTAAAAGCTTTTCACAGGGCAGTCCTGGCCCTTGATGGGATTCAATCTTTTTTTTTTATTCTTGTAAAAACTGAGTATCAGAAGAAATGTGCAGACAAGTGGTAAAAGCACTACCCACAATACCATTGTGTCAAAAATCTGGAACACTAAGGCCGCTATATACTACTAATTCCTGATGGATTGGAAGCAATACCAACAGATTCTTAAACACACAAAAATCCATATTAAGTCACACACAGCTCTAGGCGGCAGAGTAAGCCTGCGACATGGTTATCCTGACGCAGAATGCCGGTGTGCTGCTGTGCGCCTGTCTGCTACTGTGGCTGGAGCGGAGGGGAATTCATCAGATAAGCCACCTCATTTGGGCCGCTTCAGGAAGACTGAAAGGAGCTGTGGGGAGGCTTTCATCTCCGCGAAGAGAAAAAAAAAAAGGCCAGGGAATCAAGATCGAGTGAGTGCGAAAGAGGAGGGAGAGGAGCCCCCGGATAAAGAATGAAAGAGATAATCCAAGAGGATGTTTACCTTGGTCGTGCTGACAGAGGACAAAGGAGGCCACTAATATGTGCTGCCCCCTACAGGGATGCAGGATATTGAGCGTCCAGCAGTGAAAAGTTTAAGGAAGCGCTGGTGTTGAGCTGACAAGACAGACAAACCGCTTAATTAAAACATGAGCCTCTCCAGCGCTGCCTGCCTGCCTCCCCGTGTGCGTCTAGATATCCGAAAAGCATTCATCTTCTCTTCATAGAAAGCACAAGGAGGACATTTGCAAGTCAAATTCGGCATTTAATGACACGGGAAATCATCTGAATGTATTGGAAGCCAGCATGGAAAAGGAAAAGGAGCTTGTTCAACTCTCAAATCAAAAATGCGTAAAATTGCCACCCCTCCTCGGCAGCAAGTAGAGCTCAGAGTGCCGGGGGTTTTATACGATGAGATGTGTGGAGGTGAGTGAGAGGCAGGACGGTAGCTCGGGGGCTCCCCTGGCTCAGTGCTTGATACAGACGACAGGGTTAACAAACTCCACCTGCTCAAATGAGTGAGAGACAATTGTAGGACAGAATAATGTATATGCGCTCACACAGAGATCCAGTAGGGGCGCAGTGTTACAGAGGGAGACAGGAATTAACTCTGGCATGAAAATAAACAAAAACGAAAAAAACGAAGGTGATACAAACAAACAAAGAGGGGGTGTTGACTTGCTTTTGTGTCTCGAGACTGAACACAATTTATGCTTTTGCAACAGCCAAGTCCAGGAACAGCAGTAATTCTAGAAGATGGTAAACAAAAAAGAAGGCACAGATGGATGGATATACTTTAGTTTTAAAGGAGTTTTAAAGGAGTTGTCAATACTTTTATTGATGTGGAATCAACACACTCCTTGTGCTCATACCAAAGGCTAGATAAAGGGAGTTTTATGTCTGGAAGAGCATATGGCACTAAACATAGACAAAAGTCTTGCAGGAGTTGTCCATCTTCAATGAAGGTTCTTGAGTAATACTGAAATACCTACAGCCATCTTACAATAGTGAGGAGGAAATTATGTTATTTAATATATTACACAACCTCAAATTACAGTAAAATTCTGTGAAGGTAAACTTGAAATCACTTTTATTGCTTTGACACAGTCAGTGCGGCCGAGTGTAAATGTGCCTGTGTGCATCAAGGACAGTGAGCATCCAATTAATAGTAAACATCACGGCCACAAGCGGAGCCGTTAGTCCGCTCTCCCATGGCAACACTCCTGTCAGAGCGCTCTGTTGCCAAGAGAGTACTACGCTGGAAAACTCTCGAAATGAAAGAAGGCGAAGGAGAAACCACATACGCGGCGTGAGGAAGAGGTAAGCAGCGCGGACTTACGGTCGGCATCCATCATGCTAATTGCAAATAAACAGCGGGTTATTGTTTGGAGAGCATTAAATCAAACTTTAATCAGATGTGTGTGTGTGTGTGTGTGTGTGTGTATGTATATGAGCTGCGCTCATAGGTGGACTGTGTGTGGAAGTGTGTGGACTTTAACCTTTGCGCTGGCACAAAGGCCGCTAATTGTGGTTGATCTCAAGTCCACTGCTCACTGCACAGAGATGCGAACAGAATACGCACTGGGGCTCTGCAATAATTGGTAGAAAAAGGATGCCAGGTTTGATGCGTTAGTAAGTAAACATTCATAACATCGAGTCTTCATCGAGTGTTCCTATGAACCGTTTTGTTCTTCTAAAGCTGAAACCCTCCGGTCTGTATGTCCTGGATTTTGTTGCACCCCAGAAAGATCCTAAAAAAAAGAAAAGCTAGTCTCCGTATTTTTGTAAAGCCCACAATCCATCGCTGGACTCGCCTTGACCTCTAAGTACATGTGTTCATGCTGATGCCGAGACTTGCTTGCATGCCAAAAGTGAAGGTCGTTTTCACTGTAGTATAACCTGTCATTCCCTCCACTGCCTGAAGAGGGCGCTCGATACCAATTAAAAAACCTGACCAGCCCAATCTCTCACACCTTACTGTCATTCCTTGACATTTTAGGCATTATTTCAAACATTTTAAACGCAAATTATCCGCGCTGAAGGGTTTTAAGCTTCAATTATGCGTGATATGTCCAGTGGTTTTAGTGCACTGTGAACTTGCCAAGACTCACAGGGAAAAGAAAACTCTTCCAAAATCAAGCAGCTAATCAGGTGGGTATGGACTGCATGGACTACAGAACCTTTGCTTCGGCACAATGGAGGCTAATTGTGGTTGATCTCGCCTTTCATCGCTCGCCAATAATGAACGAAATCACGGGAAATGCACGCGCACCTTTGGTATTCCCTGCACTAATTCCACTTCCTGGATGAGATGATGCACTAAGTCGAAAATCCATAATCTATTTGAAGCGGGTAAAACAGTCATTAGAATATAAACAAATGCGGATACAAAATCAATGCGTGTTGCGTCAACGTCAACCCTAGATGATTTCGCTTTGCCTTTCGTTTCAAACGTGCGGTACTTAATCTTCGTTTGCATAATCATTACTTTTCACTCAGAGCGCACACAAATACGCAGCAGCCAGGCAGCTGTGAAGCCAAGTAGTGAGCTTTACACTGGAGAGAGACAGACAGAGAGAGAGAGGAGCGTCGAGGTGCAGCTTTAATGGGATCAATAGACGGGGGCATGAGCGCGGGGTCAGAGCGGTGTCCATGGTGACCCATCGTGTTCCGAGCGATGAGTCATGAGCCGGAGTCATCTGTCCATCGGTCTCACTGCAGTTCTCTCAGATAAATACAATTATTGCAGCATATGCTCTCATCAGCGCGACATGAGGGCTGTTGTGCAATTATGCAGTGGCCTTCCCTTTATTAACCAATGTTTTGGTTTTGGTGCGGTGTGTCCACACTTAGACCCGCTGCTATCACTTTATCACTTTAAACACTTAATACCACTTTAAATGCCAAAACATCTGTATATACAATCCCGCTGTTGTTCATTGTCAAATTGTTGTTGTCTTAACATATGTCACTTTATTTTATCTTATTTATTTAATATTTTTTATTTTATGCATGCCCTTATAGCCTTATAGTTTAACGTTCTTAGCTTATTTTTTATCTTTATTCTGTGTTATATGTTTTATGTCGCACGTTTGCACCAAGTAAAATTCCTAGTTTGTAAACCTTGTTCACAAACCTTGGCAATAAAACGAATTCTGATTCTGATTCTGATTTCTGTCTGCATGTTGAAATATATTTAGTGTGTAGGGTGTTGGAAGTTGGAAAGAGGAAGCGCAGAACTGCATCAATGCACTGGTTCTAATCACAAATTTGCAATTGTGGGTAGATTTGTTTGATTTGTTTTTGTTCTCAGTGCATATTTCATATATACGTAGACTGTAATATGAACTGCTATTACGCATTTCAGAGCATAATTCTCCCATTAGCATGAGGATCTACACTAAAGTGTAGGCCGCACAATAGATCAGCAAATAATCCTAATCTCCACATTATGTGATGCAGTATCCACATAGAAAGAAGACCTCACTGAGACCCTCCATCTGACTGACTTGGCTGACGCATTTGCTATAACACTGCCTCTTCAGTCCTGCCACAGGGAGAAGATGGCGGAGTCTCAGTGACAGGTCCAACTGACTGAAGGACAGTGTCAACCACCAGGCTATCAGGAAGCTGAACTCTCCCCTTCCCTTCCTCTCCCGCCTCCTATTTTGTTCATTTGTATTTGATATTGCTCTGTATATATAGTGTTCACGATTGCACAGTAACACAACTTCAATATTGCTTTACATGTCCCAGAGAAGCTCATCGGACTGAGTTGAATGAACCTGTTTCGACCACACTGCCGTGGCTTCGAGTTTTGGCCCTTGATAATTAGCTTAATGTCTATCCCTGCTCTTTATCCCCTTACACCAGGGGTGCCTAAATGCAGCCCTCAGACCAATTTTTAGTGGCCCTCGGCCTTCTTGCTGAATCGGTACACATCATCAGAGATGGTCCTTTTTATTTGAAATGCTCATGCGGACAGGACTTAGAAAGAAGAGGTCAAATGAGGCGTGGTGTCACTGCAACAAACAACAGTTGCTTCTTCCCCTTTTCTCTCCTCATCTTTACATTAGGATTGCGCACGGCTTCATGTACTCCCTTCAACATTTAGGCTATATCATTATCAAGCTCTTACAGGACAAACTACAAACTTTATGCCACTGTGAGTTCAACATTGGCCGTGCCACAGAAACGTGATCAAAACACCAGCATGTGCGCCCACCAAACTCCCCCTCACCACTGCTGCTGCTCCAAATTATGGAACGCCCTGTCCCACCATTTGTCCGACTCTGTTGACACTTAGATTTAGTTTAGTTTTAGTTTATGTGTTTATTTGAGCAGTTAACATTCTGCCCAAAAGGAGTGGGCCGATGCAAGGAGCTTATAAAGCGCCCGGCCCCCATAATCAATACAATAAAAATTATAATTTCACAATAGAACAAAACAACAGAAACATAAATGGATTATATACACTTGCAGTAACTGATCATGGGTAGAAATGTCAATTTTCAAGATAGCACATTAAGGCAGTACATGACTGAAACTCATGTACTGTATACAATCCCCAAAAAGGAGTAATACTAATAATACTACGAAACAACAATGATAAAGCTACATAAAAAACTGAATCGGTCGCATTCATGACCTCCGCAGCATGCACACATACACACAACGTACCTGTTTATGAATTAACTTCATCCTATTATAATTACATTATCAATCACACAATTAGCAGCATCATATTTTCTTTTGCCTCATTGGCAAAAAAAAGGAACTTGTTACATTTCAAAGCGGCTATTTCAACACAGACCAAACTTACAAGGCACTTTTTTTTTCTTAAAGCAGCTAAAGACACATTTATTGTGACAGCTCTTTGAAGATGTCAGCACATACACCACAGCAGCTCATAATAAATACTCAGGTGTTCGCCTGTTCTATAGGTCGCTGCATATAAAACTACCGTAAACCTCCAAATGAGCACATCTTAAAGCAAACCTTTTAGGATCATGCCTCGTCCTCGTTTGTGGAGACCGCGTTCGTCAATTTGAGTTGACACAGTAGTGAACTCCTACTTTCTCTGCTTGAATTATTCACTTCAGCGTGGTTACCTAACAGCGCACTGTCCCAGCCACAATCGTAGGGAGAGAAAATAACAGCATGTGCTGACCGAGAGAGAAGGGGAGGGCTGTTAGAAAACAGATAGAGCACATGAAAGTACTATGCGGCAAATTACGTGAATGAGAAAAACATAAAAGACTCGTGAGAGTGTCAGCCACAAAAAAAAACAATGTACTCTTTGATGGGCAAGGAATCGAAGTGATGCTGATTTAAGTCGGAACAATGGGAGTTAATAGGCTGAGGACTGGGAATTGTGATAATATAAATATACTCTGACAGGGTAAAAATTTACAAAAAAAAGTAATGGGCGCCACAAAGCTAAACCATTTGTGTCTTCATTTGCAATAATAGTCCACATTGGGCGCTCACCACACAGAAACGCTGCCAAGTCCCCTTTCCCGAAAAAAACAAAACACCCAAAGAAGAAATAAACGCTCCCCGAAAATATCAGTGCCAACACATGGCACTGGTAATTGCGGGACAGGGTTCGCAAGCTCGCTTCCATAGCTGTGGGGTGCGAGGAGTTCAGCGTGAATAATTAAAAGGGAGACGAAGCCTACACTGTCCAAAATGAAAAAAAAACGGAAACAAAACTGCCAACTGTCTGCATTTGATTACAAGTGAGAAGATATGCTGCAAAAAAAATATATATATATATATGATTTGGCTTGCACTTATAGGGTAATACCAAGGAGAAGGAGAGTCCGTTTGCCTGCTCAATGTATATTTCCTATAGCCGTTAGCAATAGCCCTCAAACATTGCAAATTATGAACAATGCAGATGTTTTCAGCTGTCAACTTATCGACCACATATTAGGTGAGGTCAAAGCCTTAGACATCATTAAGGAATTAGATACAAATTAGCATATAAATGTGGCCTCTGACTAGGGTGACCAGGTGTTCCAACTTAAAAACTGGGACACAATTCGACAATATGCCGCAGGGGTTCAAAATCATGTTTTTTTCCCCCATGCTGAATGGTAAAACTGTTAAAATCTCATGACATGCACCAATCCGCATTGAGGAGATGCCAGAATTGAGATTTGTAATTAATTTATACTTGGTAATTGATTTACATGGGTCAAAAACATTGACTTTAAACTGTGTTATTTTGGGGACTATGTCGGCCATAAACCAGTAAAACTGGGACAAATGGTTTTGAAAAAATCTATTGGGACAATTTACTCAAAACTGGGACTGCCCATGTAAAGTGGTCACCTGGTCACCCTACTCTGAACTAAATGCTAAATCAAATCAAATTCCCGTGCCGACCCCTGGCATAAAAGGTAGGGGCTGAATGGCAGCAGCAACAAAAAAAGTACTATTTTCTGCTCTCCTGTAGTGCAGAAAATGTGGAGTGCATCATTTTGAATAAAAGAGGGCAAACCAGTAAGTCAATAAAACTAAATATTTGTAATTTGTGCTGCTAGCCTAGGGGTTAAAGCTGGTCATCTGACATTTGAAAAGCATCCAGGATAAAAAAAATTACATAATAAACATAACAAAAATAGAAACCTAACTAGACCAATCTACTCAAAACAAGTCACTCACTGGGATTATTGGGATTTTTTTGCAGTATAAATGGGGAAGGACAGCCATGAATACTGTAAAAAGACATAGTGGCCCATTAGTCCAACCCAACATCTGCGCTTCCTCCATTCATCTATGGCTCGCTCATCGACCACTCCGTGATCTCTTGGACAGGGGTCACGGGGTCTCGGGTGGGAGTTCAAAGTTCAGAGGGAAAGGTGGCGGTCAGGGCTATTTGCGGGGCACAACAAAAGGCTGATAGTGTGTGACCTTGGCCTGTATAAACACATGCTCATTGTAATTGATCAGAACAGGGAGGGAACGCCAAAGCCGATGAATAGAGATAATTTTGTCAGGGGAAAATCAAGGTCTACACTGTTTTTGTTTTGTTTTTTACTCTCTTCAGTAAGAAGAAAAGATTATTTTAAAAAGGCTGATAGAACTATATGTGTAGGTATCGAGGTGATTTGTTGAGGAAAAAAGGAACACACTGATAACAAACACCAGGAAAATGGCCTTTGGATATGGCATCGTTTGTATCGTAACATGTCAACGGTGCTAAAGGAGGTCAGAAACCGGGCTTAGCAGGTCCTAAATAAATTAAATCTGGAATGAGGGGTTCGGTCATTTGTATGCAGTCAATTCAAATACATCCATTGAAGCAATATATTTTGTTTCTTGTCATACAACAAACTTTAATGGTGGAAATTCCATAAAAAGCTACTACTACTACTACTACTACTACTACTATGCACAGAGGGGTCTAATTATGAATAAAACCATCTAACCCTGTAGTTAAGACCAGTGGTCCTCAACTGGTATAGGTACATGTGTCATGTAATGGCCCTGTCATTATGAATTTTGTTTAATATATAATACACATACGGGAGGAAAAAATGCAGCACAAAATAAAAATATCTATTTCGACATGATAGATAAAACTTTGCACTTTGACTATCTTGTTTTAAGGTCTTTTGATTCAAGTATTGAACATAACTGTGTCTCTGACCATCAAAAAACATCCAAAATCACACCAAAAACAGTGACTGAACTGAAGACGTCACCATGACACATGTTTGGGTCCTGATCCACCAGTTGAGAACCACTGGGTTAGACCTCTACAAACATGTTCTGAAATGCATGTGATCCTTGTGTAGTTTAGCGGTTCGTATTGGATTGAGAGTGCTGTCAAAAGCTAGTGCTCCTGAATGAGTTTAAAATGTGAAGCGTGCGGGCAATCTTGCGGGCTTTGAGTGATATCGCCATAACCATAATAAACATGTTTGAAATGGACTATACCTCAAATGGTTGCCTCTCTCGAGCCGATGCAGTTTTTAATTCAACTCTTTGGAGAAATCTGAGCTGTTGTTCAGTTTTATCTTCGTGATCAAATTGTTGTATTATAGTCTGCGGGGGACTGCAGCAGCACAGACGGCCAGATTTTGTGTGTGTGTTTTGGAAGGGTGGGGGTACCTTGGCTTTTGCGGCGGTGGGGCTCCTAACTCATTAGACGGTTTAGATAGATAAGAGGCTTGCAGCTGAAAAGCCACAGCAGCGCTGGGTTTTGTGGTTTATGAACACGATCTAATCGGGATTTGGCAACCGAAATCTAAGTTGTTTAGGGATTGAAAAACTCACTGATTTGAGGATTGGAGCTAGACTAAAGCATTTTTAATCAGCTAGATGGCTATAATAGACTCTTGATGACATGCCGCAGTGTAATACAGTACATTTTAGATATAAGCTCGTGCTTTCCTGTCCTCGTGGTCTAAGCAGCACAGGACCCACCAAAAGTCTAGAAACGGCCCTGCTCTTCAAGGTTTACCCTACTTGAATGATCATAAAAGTGATCATTCAGCCCTTGCTTGTCTCCTCCTTTCCGCAACTTCTTTGCTGTAAAATCTCTCTATCCCTTCAACCAAATTACACTTTTCACATCGCACCCTAATTACCAGCCCTTTTAGTACTGCGTGTGTGTGCAGCCGCCTATTTCTAGAAGCAGGGAATTAACCCGTCCACGTCTGTATCTATGTGAGAGTTAGAGAGAGAAAAAAGCCATTTAAAATACTAGCATTTGTGGGGGGGAAATAGGCGTGTTTGCATATGTCTAATGGCAGACGGCAGCGCCCCCGTTAAATCCTTATTAATGATCCTATTTACATGTGTTGCTCGATTGATCAAAGTTCAGCAGTCGTGTGATCTAGGGCCTTTTCATCTTGGCTGGTTGGAGGGAGAAACGGTTTGGTGAGGGCGCGAGCGTGTAATGCGCGGAGGGATGCGGCGAGGTTGCTCGTTGGCGCAGTATGGGGTTGTTGGCACGAGCGCCGCTGGTGAGGCTTCTGCGCTGGAATGGCAGAGGAGATGCGTGGTGTTAGGGGCGCGTTGTTGTGTTTGTGTAGGGAGCTGCAGGGGGAGATCAGAGGGCTGGAAGAAAGGACATGGGAAGAATTGAACAAAGCGACGGGAATTTGCATTGGCAAAGTGGGGAGTCTCATTTGGAGGTCTTAGTGTTTCAGACGCTATGACTTAATAATCAAACCCTAATGGAGTCTTGCCAAGAACACTTGACAGTATGCACTAGTTAGAGCTGGGATACAAACACACTAAACTCCTCCATTTCTTCTCCTCTGTGCGCTCACTGAGACACAGTTGTCCCCTATAGCTGTCTGGCATTCCACACCCACAGACACGTTTATTGGAAAAATATTCTATTCTAAACTGATTTGTTTGAGTGATTCAGACATATCACAAAGTTCTTCACTTTTGACAATTTTGGGGAATTGGTGTAACCTCAGCGTCCTGTCTCCACTTCACCAGGCATAGGTCTTACACAAAAACAGACATTGGCTACATGCGCCGGTATTCTAAAGCAACTGGGGCTGAGATTCTGCGATGTTTTACAATTAAACAAGGCAACAAATTATAGCATTTATTGGATCAAACACCGCAAACACAGTCCATGTGGTCATATTGTTAGTGCAATGGCATCCCTGGAAGGTCATGGGTTCAATCCCGGGTCAGGAAGAGCCTTTCTGTGATGAGTTAGCGTTTTCTCATCACGGTGTCTGCATAAAGCCAGGAAAATAAAACGAGATTCTGAGATCTCACAGGAACTGTTCCGGTTAAATAAAGGACAAATAGAATAAAGATCAAATCTGCTAAACCCGTAGTTTTGACCTCTACAGACAGGTTCTGAAAAACAGGATTCTTATATTAGTTTGACCATCACAGTTCAGCTTCTGGGGGGGGGGGGGGGAGGAATTGGCATAGGAGAACAGAAGAAGATTGTAAAGCTAAAAGCAATAGTTGCACTCAGGTGTTTTATAGACACTCGGCTCCACTCAGCGCTGCAGACCATTCGTCAGCCGGACAGGGACCCTATAACCCACGCATACACACGCCCTCCCCGCCTTTATGGGCGCTCATTTTCCGTAAAAGCACTTCCCGGGCCGTGTTTGATTGACCACATCTACAAACAAGCACAAGGGGTTGAGCAAACAGGCAAATGTACCCGGCAGTAAATCACGTTCACAAGACGCGCTCGGATTTATGGTCTACAAACGGTCTGTAGTAGAATTATAAAAGATGGATGTTTCCGGATAACACGTTTGAGGAATAAATCTTGATGCCCGACCTTATTTCCACAATGCAAGTAGATATTGTTGTTTCAGATGCCATGACAACAGCCTACCCACCCATCAGGTTTAAGATGGTCAGGCAAAATGACCTTTGTTAATCTGTTGTGGAAAAACAAAGATTATCCATCCATCTTCTTCCACTTGTCCGTCAAAGATTATGGACTTTCTTAACTGATCAGAATTGATGTTTGGGGGATTTTCTTTTTGACATTCTACCTCACGGCATGAATGTCCTAGGTTCAATTCCTAGGTAGTATAGGGCTTTTTTCGGTGCAGTTTGAACCAGTGTTGTTTTTGTTTTTCAGTCAGTTTCATTATAAAAAGTAATAATTAATTTGGATAAGTACTGGAAAGTGGGATAAATAATAATCATCTCTTGGCTTTATAGCTTTTGACAAACAGATTACACCATAATAGGGACTGGCAGAAGTGTGTAACCCAGGTGAGAAACCTGGCCATTTCTGTAGTTTCCCCTAAACCAATCACGGTTCGCTTATGCGTATGACGTCACACGGTCACGTGGGTCCGCGCAACCAGTCGCGTACGTTCTAATATGCCGGTGTAGTCAGTGCGAGTAGGAGCCGTGGGGAAGCCACACGAGAGAGAGCTGCAGGTCTGTTTCATTCACTTTTTCGCTACTATGTAAATCTAAAATCGCGTGTTGCTTACCTGATTATTTGTAAACTCTTAGGAGTCTTCCGTTGTGCCTTTGGTGACCGTGAGGGAAGCGTTTTGGGTAGATAAGCGCGGAACTGGTAAGGTTGTTGTGCTAGCTGTAGCATGAGCATCCCCATGTATTTACATGGGTCCGGTTAGCCTAATTGTGTTATCAAAACGATGCCTGTTTCTACCAAAAGTGTGACTCAAATGTAATCACTATGTAGTCGAATGCCCATGTTTAATGTTATGGGACCTTATTGTCAAATAGTAATTGTTTGGTGACACATGCTTTATACTAGGCTATAGTGTGTATTAACTGAGGTAAAGGTGCAATACCTTTTGAGCATTTTAATCATGGTTTGTAAAGGTAGTGGGGTGCTTGCTAAATATTACAGCATGTATTGTTTAGTACTTAGTGAATGTGATATTTAAACATGTTTGTCTATTGTTGATTGTAAGGTTAAATTAATATAGTACGGTTAGTGCCATTTATGAATTGTGCGCACTGAAGCTAATGATAATGTACATTATGACTTACTGGGACTTTGGTACTGCTCTACAGGCCAGGTTCCCAGGATCTTGATGGCGAGCTATGAAGGAGGCCTAGCCTAACGAACCTAAAGATTGCCACTTGTGCTGGATCGTCACTCTCTCCTGCCAGGCCGGTAGGGGGCTCTCTGCAGCTGCAAACCTCTCACCCCACGAACTCTCTCTTTCCCCTTGCCCACCACATACACTCGAATCTCTCCATCCCCAGACTCTCACACAATCCCCCTGGACAATATACCTCAAACCCAGACGTGGGTTCTCCTATTGAACTGTGGAAGGGGTGGGTTTTGGTTCGCGAGGGTTTTGTGTTGCAGACTAATTGTTCCATGTGTGTATTGTTTCGAATTGAGCTCATTGATCTTATTGAATGTCTCTTCATTCATTAGTTCTATTCACTGTAAATATTGTGCACTGCAGCCTTGTATGTCCTTTTACTATTGCACTTTCTTAAATATATGGTACCAGCAAAAACCAAACTAAACCGCAGTCTCTTGCCTCTCCCTTCCAGAGCCGAGTCTATACCTTCTGACACTAGCCTATATTATCCCTTTATTGGGTGTTGTCTTTATTTGGCGACGCACTTGCTACATAAATCTTGGCGAGCCATAGCCAGGAGGGAGTACGGACAGAGCTGAGTATTTGTTTGAAATTGTAATAGTAAATTTGACGTTGCATTGCAAATATGGACATTTTGGAGAAACATGGCATAAAAATTCCGAACTCCGTTTTGATTAAATATGTCAACAATAGTGAAACAGATGATGAAGTGGTTGAATTTTTGGAAAAATATGGCAAAATATCAAAACGGGAAATTATAACTTCCGAGGATAGTGTTTTTGATAATACAATTATTGTGGAGTTTGATTCGGCTATCGCTATGGTTGAATTACGAAAAATATTGCCTCATGCGTATCATTGTCGTAGTGATGCAGTCAAGTATGACATTTTCGAACTTTCGCTGGGTTGTTCCGAAATGGAGGGGAATTCAAAAACTCAAAAGTATGTGGACGAATTGAAAAAATTGGCAAAACTCACCGGACAGGACTACAATGAGATTCTAAAGGGTGTAATGTCTCTACTGGGCCAGTCCATTACCAAACAGAGTTCCACTCCTCAAGTGGAGACTACTTCAGATGCAAAGGAGGAAATGGAGTCACCTGGTGCCAGTGGTGCAAACCCTGCTCGATCCAGCGCGGCCATGGCTGCGGCACAGAATACAAGAGAGGAGTGGCAATCAGCTTTCCAAAATCCCAATGCCCAGTACACAGGAAGACCCTCTCTTCCTGCCATGTCGTTTCCTGATCTAAACCCACCAGGAATACAACGGTATGTGGTGGAACACATTGTGAAAAGTGACGATAATTCTGGACATTTGTCTTCTCAGAAACTTCGATCATTCTCCGGCAGAACACCGAGACCACAACATGAAGCGGATTTTGAAACCTGGCGTTCTGGTGTTGATCTTCTCCTAAAGGACCCTGCTGTGTCAGACTTACAATGTTCAAGGAGGATATTTGAAAGTCTCTTTCCACCTGCAGCATATATGGTGAAGCATCTCCAGCCAGACACACCACCTACAACCTACCTCCAAATTCTTGACTCTGCATATGGAACTGTTCAAGATGGGGACGAACTGTATGCTAAATTCATGGAACTGTTCCAGGATGCTGGTGAAAAGCCTTCGGAGTACTTGCAACGCTTGCAAGTCGCGCTTAGTGCTGCTGAAAAGAGGGGAGGAGTCAAAGCTACTGATCTGGACCGACATCTGTTAAATCAATTTTGTCGTGGTTGCTGGGACAACACACTCATCTCAGAACTCCAGCTGAAGCAGCGCAAGTCCCGGCCACCATCTTTCGCTGAGTTATTGCTGTTGCTCCGAACAGAAGAAGATCGAGAGACTGCAAAAGCACAACGTATGAAGCAGCACCTCGGCTCAAAGGCCCGAGCTGGGGCGCATGCTCAATATGCTTATGCATCTCCAGAAGAGAACAAGGTGGATGCGCTGACTACCATCACTCAGCAGCTCACCCACCAGCTTGCTGACATTCAAAAGCAGCTGGCGGCGCTAACTGCAAGGTCCAGTCAGGATCAGTCCACTCACGTCAGCAAGCTCAGTGAAAGTCAAAAGATCAGTAAGCCAGCGTCACGCTTCAGTCACAAAGCCCCAGCTACAGGCCTGAAGCCCGGCTACTGCTACAATTGTGGAGAAGACGGACACATTAAGACCCACTGTGACAACGATCCAAACCCCTCACTCGTAGCCACAAAGAAAAAACAGTTCACTGAAAAGCAAAGAAAATGGCAGAGGCCAAACCCCCACAGCACTCCATCTTTAAACTAGGAGGAGTTCCTGTTGAGGGGCGAACAGGAACTGCTGAGGATCGACAATGTCCTACCAAGCAGACACCAGTGGCGTGTACCAGTCGAATGCACTCCACTCGCACCAACACCACTCGACTACCAGAAGGCTTGATTGGATCACGTTGTACTGGACACGTAAAAATAGCTGGTCAAGATTTTTCATGTTTACTGGATACAGGATCACAAGTGACAACAATACCTGTATCACTTTACAATCAGTATTTCTCTCATCAGCCTGTCAAGTCACTTAATGAATTGTTGCAAGTGGAGGGAGCTGCTGGACAAGAAGTCCCATATTTGGGCTACATTGAGATGACCGTCACCTTTCCGGAAGAATTCATGGGTGAGGACTTGGACGTGTGCACTCTGGCGCTGGTGGTCCCAAATGCAGGACCAGGATTTCAGTCTCAAATTCTGATGGGGATGAACACGCTGGAACCCCTCTATGAACACCATATGGACAGTGAGAAGGCCACTTACCAACCACCTCAACATGGCTATAGAGCAGTCCTTCACTTACTCCAGCTGCGGCACAAGCATGCCCAGGAGGTCAGTGATGGGGTCGTGAGACTGGCTAGCCATGCTCCAGTTGAAATTCCAGCGGGCTGCACCACAGTCATCAAAGGCTCTGTTCGAACTACCCCACTGACCGCTGGCAGGTGTGCCCTGATCGAACCGCCATCCACGCCAATGCCGGGAGGTCTGTGTGTAAAGAACTGTCTAGTCATGCTGCCTAGTCATGCACCTCACAAGATCCCAATCATGCTCACCAATGAGTCCGATCAAACCATCACGCTTCCACCATTGAGTGTTATCGCTGAACTCTCCATGTCACTACAGATTCTGTCACACAATGTCTGCAACACACAGCAGCGCGCAACAGAAGTCAACCTGGATTTCGATTTTGGAGATTCTCCAATTCCTCCGGACTGGAAGGAGCGAGTCATCGCCAATCTCAAAAAGATCCCAGAAGTATTCTCACACAACGATCTTGATTTCGGATGCACTAATCGTGTACAACATCATATTCGCCTTCACGATGAGACTCCGTTTAAGCACAGAGCTCGACCCATCCATCCTCGGGACCTCGAGGCAGTACGCAACCATCTACGGGACTTGTTGGAGGCAGGAGTGATAAGGGAATCAGAATCACCCTTCTCTTCCCCGATCGTAGTTGTTAGAAAGAAGAATGGAGATGTGAGACTATGCATTGATTACCGTAAGCTTAATCTGCAAACAGTGAAGGATGCTTATGCGCTCCCAAATTTGGAAGAGTCTTTCTCCGCACTCACTGGGTCACGGTGGTTCAGTGTCCTTGACCTCAAGTCAGGATACTACCAAATTGAGATGGCAGAAGCTGATAAACCTAAAACCGCATTTGTTACTCCTCTGGGGTTTTGGGAGTTTAACAGAATGCCACAAGGTGTGACCAATGCGCCAAGCACATTTCAGCGCCTAATGGAGAAGTGCATGGGGGACCTGCATCTGAAGGAGGTCTTAGTTTTTCTCGACGACCTAATTATCTTCTCTGACACCCTTGAAGAACACGAGCGACGACTGTTGAGAGTACTGCATCGGCTTCGGGACTATGGTCTAAAGTTGTCACCAGAGAAGTGCAAATTCTTTCAAACATCTGTGCGCTATCTGGGCCATATCGTCTCGCGACAAGGTGTGGAGACTGATCCGGAGAAGATAAGTGCCCTCAAATCCTGGCCAGTTCCTCGAATGCTAAAAGAACTAAGGTCCTTCCTTGGATTTGCGGGGTATTACCGCAGGTTCATGCAAGGGTATGCTGAAATCGCAAAGCCTTTAAACGACCTGACGAGAGGCTACATACCAACCCGGCGTCAGCACAACAAACGGTCTATGACCAGTTACGATGCCAAACAGCCATTTGACGAGAGATGGACGTCGCAATGTCAACATGCATTTGAATCACTCATACATCGATTGACAACAGCTCCAGTTCTTGGATTTGCAAACCCAAAACAACCTTATATCCTCCACACCGACGCAAGCACCACGGGCCTCGGGGCTGCACTTTATCAAGAGCAGGAGGGAAAGCTGCGTGTCATTGCGTACGCTAGTCGAGGATTGTCAGTCAGTGAGTCCAGATATCCAGCGCATAAACTGGAATTCTTGGCATTGAAATGGAGCGTGACAGAAAAATTCCACGACTACCTGTATGGGTCAAGTTTCATCGTCGTAACAGACAATAACCCTTTGACGTACATCTTAACATCTGCCAAGCTCGATGCGGCTAGTCATAGATGGCTGGCTGCACTTTCGACCTACGACTTCAAGCTACAGTACAGAGCAGGCAGCCAGAACGGAGACGCTGATGCACTTTCTCGAAGACCCCATGCCCAGCAGTCTGACACTCACTGTCAACAAGAATGGGACATGGTGAAACAGTTCACCCGCAACCATCTTGATAATCCTGACACTGCTGTTGAACTCGATATGGACATTGTGGCTGCCATTTGCCACAGCTGTCTGGTAAGAGCTGCAAGGGAAGATTCACCTGAGAACTGTGTTACCTTGGTTGAGACGCTAAGTATGTCCGCCACGGCCATTCCAGATTGCTACGCCAGCGAGTCTAACCAAGGGTTGCCAGTAGTGCCGGCGTTATCCCATGTTGACCTTCGGGAAAAGCAGAGAGCGGACTCCTGTCTTGGAGAGGTGATCCATCAACTGGAGACCGGGGAGAAAGTTCCGCCTACGGTGAGAAAGGAGCTTCCGACCCTTGCCCTTCTGTTGAGGGAATGGAGCCGTCTAGAACTACAAGATGACATCCTGTACAGAAGAAGGCAGGACGGAGAGCACGTGTTATTCCAGCTCGTGTTGCCAGAAGAGTTGCGGCCTGTCGTCCTTGCCAGCCTCCATGATGACATGGGCCATATGGGGGTTGAGCGGACACTGGATCTGGTTAGATCTCGGTTCTTCTGGCCACGGATGGCTGGGGACGTTGAAACAAAAATCAAGACTTGTAATCGCTGCATCAGACGGAAAGCCCTTCCAGAACGAGCTGCACCTCTGGTAAACATCAGGACCAGCCGGCCACTTGAGTTGGTGTGTATGGACTATTTGTCGCTTGAGGCCGATAGAAGCAACTGCAAGGACATATTGGTTCTCACAGACCATTTCACCAAATACGCCGTGGCTATACCAACTGCCAATCAAAAGGCGAAGACGGTCGCTAAATGCCTGTGGGAGAATTTTATCGTCCATTATGGTATTCCTGAGCGACTGCACACGGACCAAGGGCCCGATTTCGAGTCCCACCTGATCAAGGAACTCTGCGACATTGCTGGCATTGAGAAAACCAGGACCACGTCATACCATCCTCGTGGGAACCCGGTTGAAAGGTTCAATCGAACTTTGCTCGGCATGTTGGGTACCTTGGACCCCGAGCAGAAACAACGATGGAAGGAGTATGTGAAACCTCTGGTTCACGCTTATAACTGTACCAGGAATGAAGTTACAGGCCACACTCCATACGAGCTCATGTACGGTCGTTCCCCAAGGTTACCTATCGATCTGGCCTTTGGTCTACCTGTCCGACATGCACCATCAACGTCGCATTCCCAATATGTGCAGAACCTTCGCGCTCGGTTGGAAGAGAGTTACCGACTTGCTTCCAAAAATGCAGCCAAGTCCGCTGAAAGAAACAAGACACGGTTCGATCTGAGGGTGAAACCATCCATTTTGGAAGAGGGAGACAGAGTTCTGGTTCGCAATGTGAAACTCCGAGGGAAGCATAAGTTGGCGGACAAATGGGAGAAGGACATTTACATCGTTGTTAAACGTGCTGGGGACCTCCCTGTCTACACGGTGCAACCCGAGAAGGGTTTTACTGGACGAACTCGAACACTGCATAGAGACCTTTTACTTCCATGTGGTTTCTTACCTGCGAGCAAAGAGCCTGAATTATCACCCCCCTCATCTGTTCGCAGACCTCAAACACGGAGTTTGAAGAAGCCTGTTGTAGACCCAGAACAATGTCTGAGTGAGGAGGAGGAAGAGTGGACGTCAACTCGGGTTTCAGTTCCACCAACTGTAAGATTCACGGTTGAGGGGACTCTTCCTGTTCAGTCTTCGATTAGCCACACTACAGTTCCTGATCCAGTTCATTCACCTGCAAGTAACTTACCTGTGATTGGGGAGTCCTCTCTGGTTTCCGATGTCGAAGATCCATCTTTGTCTAGTCTGGAAGAAGATGTTATCTTTATAGAATCTGAAGAGGAAAATGGGGTTGAAGATGGAGAATGGTCACCTCAAGGTCCCTGTATTGCTCCAGAGGCAATACCGGAGGGAATCTCAGAGCTGGTCGGCCCAGTAGAGACATCCACTCAAGCGGCAGCTACATCACCGCTGTCCCATGAAACACCTGCTGATCTTGTCAACTCTGAGGATGGGGTTGCATTAGACACAGCTGAACCTGACCAATCGATCCGCCGTTCTTCGCGACAGCGACAGCCTCCCAAGCGTCTGCAGTATTATGGGTTGGGCAAACCCTTAATATCTGTTGTGCAAACACTTTTTCATAGTTTAGCCGACGCTTGTGGTGAAACTTTACGCACTCCTGTGTCCGATGTCCTCTATGTTCCTGCGTCCATGTAGTGGCATGCACCGGAGTTGCATGGGTTTAAGGGGGGAGGATGTAACCCAGGTGAGAAACCTGGCCATTTCTGTAGTTTCCCCTAAACCAATCACGGTTCGCTTATGCGTATGACGTCACACGGTCACGTGGGTCCGCGCAACCAGTCGCGTACGTTCTAATATGCCGGTGTAGTCAGTGCGAGTAGGAGCCGTGGGGAAGCCACACGAGAGAGAGCTGCAGGTCTGTTTCATTCACTTTTTCGCTACTATGTAAATCTAAAATCGCGTGTTGCTTACCTGATTATTTGTAAACTCTTAGGAGTCTTCCGTTGTGCCTTTGGTGACCGTGAGGGAAGCGTTTTGGGTAGATAAGCGCGGAACTGGTAAGGTTGTTGTGCTAGCTGTAGCATGAGCATCCCCATGTATTTACATGGGTCCGGTTAGCCTAATTGTGTTATCAAAACGATGCCTGTTTCTACCAAAAGTGTGACTCAAATGTAATCACTATGTAGTCGAATGCCCATGTTTAATGTTATGGGACCTTATTGTCAAATAGTAATTGTTTGGTGACACATGCTTTATACTAGGCTATAGTGTGTATTAACTGAGGTAAAGGTGCAATACCTTTTGAGCATTTTAATCATGGTTTGTAAAGGTAGTGGGGTGCTTGCTAAATATTACAGCATGTATTGTTTAGTACTTAGTGAATGTGATATTTAAACATGTTTGTCTATTGTTGATTGTAAGGTTAAATTAATATAGTACGGTTAGTGCCATTTATGAATTGTGCGCACTGAAGCTAATGATAATGTACATTATGACTTACTGGGACTTTGGTACTGCTCTACAGGCCAGGTTCCCAGGATCTTGATGGCGAGCTATGAAGGAGGCCTAGCCTAACGAACCTAAAGATTGCCACTTGTGCTGGATCGTCACTCTCTCCTGCCAGGCCGGTAGGGGGCTCTCTGCAGCTGCAAACCTCTCACCCCACGAACTCTCTCTTTCCCCTTGCCCACCACATACACTCGAATCTCTCCATCCCCAGACTCTCACACAATCCCCCTGGACAATATACCTCAAACCCAGACGTGGGTTCTCCTATTGAACTGTGGAAGGGGTGGGTTTTGGTTCGCGAGGGTTTTGTGTTGCAGACTAATTGTTCCATGTGTGTATTGTTTCGAATTGAGCTCATTGATCTTATTGAATGTCTCTTCATTCATTAGTTCTATTCACTGTAAATATTGTGCACTGCAGCCTTGTATGTCCTTTTACTATTGCACTTTCTTAAATATATGGTACCAGCAAAAACCAAACTAAACCGCAGTCTCTTGCCTCTCCCTTCCAGAGCCGAGTCTATACCTTCTGACACTAGCCTATATTATCCCTTTATTGGGTGTTGTCTTTATTTGGCGACGCACTTGCTACAAGTGTCATTGTGAACAAGACTTTTCCCAAAAGCGCCTGCTCTCCTCGACCACTGATCATCGCCTCGAGATTTAGACTTTTTTTTTTTACCAACAGGGCCATCTGCACATTCATTCATCAACCTGCTTTCTGCATTCATGCACAAAGGTATTTCAAACTGTCCTGAGAACAGATCAAGTCCCTGTGACATTGCTGTCAGATGCACTCCATGGAGGACGTACGCTGAGTAGCAGCGCCCGGGGAGAGAGGGAGAGAGCGGGTGCAGCCTGCAGCATGTGAGTCCACGTGAGCTGACGGCGCAGTAGCGGTGTGTTCTCATGCTCCACCCCCCATCTCTGTTTGAGAAAGGTCTGAAGAATCACTTTCTCCCATTTTTACTCATTAACAAACTCATAAACATCTCATCATGAATTAGTCGCCAAAGAGCTGTTTTTTTTCCAGCTTTGTCATCTATGAGGATAAAAACTACACTGGTTTGAATTCCCTCCTCATCTCTGAGTGGGTTTTATCGTGATTTGATGTTGATCCAGGCCTGGTGGTTCTTGAAAAGTCAAATAGTTTATGAGGCAGTACTTGATTTTAGATGGAGGAGACTCCTGCTCTACTCTAAATCATGTACCATGAATGAAATAATCCTCTAATTAGGAACTCCCGCCAAGACTTGTAGAAGGGTCCCTTGGTGTTGACCCACACCCAACCATAAAAACACAGCGAAATATGGAAAAATACAGTTCCATGACACTATTTTGTGGGGATTTTCAAACCCAGTCGTCAGGCCTTAATTACCACTTCCATTCAGGTGGAAGAGGCATTTTCCGTGCAAATGAAGCATCCACTGCATCACAGATTTTTTTTTTCACAAATCCACTGGTATGCAAATGTGGCCCTCACTAGCGTCGTCTTTCTCTACGACCAAAGTGGAGCCGCACTGCAGGAGCATACAGACCCACTTTAATGTTGTAAAACTGCTGCGTCGGGTTCTTGTGAGTCAGAAAACAGCTGCCGCCGTATGTGGGAAGACAAACGTAAAATTTCAAGGTTGTGGAAGTAATAAAAAAAATCATATACCTTTAGGAGATTGAGGCAAACAATAACTCACATGAGCAGGAGTTGATTGTATGTAAATTGTATCGTTAAGAAACGAGTATTTGCATTTTAGTGGTAGGTTTCCTCATGTATGTATTGAATAAACAATGTAAAGCTGATTATCCATAAAATGTGCACTTGTGACTGCATGGAATTACACAGTAGATGTTATATGAACAGAAAGGATAAAAATGCAACAACAAAAAAACACCGCAAAGTATCAGAGCTGCACCAACTCCCACCAACGGCAATTTGTAATGTTGGCAAAAACAAACCATCCATCTTGTCTCCGCAACACCTGTTTTTGACACCTTATGCTATTACTATTTTTATCAATAAATATCGTTGCTAAAGCTGATTTTGTAGCGGTACAGAGAGCCAAATTGCCCTTGCTAACTTCTCTAATCAACCCTTCTGAATCCCATAATAGTAGATAACCGTTGCCTGGTAACAGCCTGGCAGCAGCGGCAGCAGTAGTGGAGTAGATATGATATCGAATAGGAAACTCGAGGGGGAGAAATGCCTCCACTTGGACTAGAGAAGGCATTTATTAACAGCGAGCCTTGGGAAAGCAAACTCCGGTGAAATAGATCGGCCGTATCAAGTGTAACACACAGGCGCAGATCCTTGTTCATTTTACACCACAACAGTAGCTTTGATGAGTCTGGGTAGGGGCGTTTCTGGCTCGGTGCGGGGCCAATGCAAGGAGGTATGATTGGAGAAACTTGTCCACTGTATTCGTCTATTCCACCCAGATCTTGAGCTAGTTCTGGCCAGGACTACTTGACCGGAGGATGTAGCCTATATTTTGTATGTTTTGCATTGTCCAATTATAATCCACACCGTGTATTCACAATTCTACTATTGCACTAGGTAAAAGAAATACAACAAAAATAAAAACACTAGAGGAGGGCGGGCTTTTGGGGGATATGTGGCACTTCGTTTCAGCCAGTCTCAAAACGTGGTAAAGTATCTATTTTAACGAAATGTTACTTGTTCTTTTTAGCAAGGCAAGGCAAGTTTATTTGTAGAGCGCAATTCATACACAAGGCAATTCAAAGTGCTTCACAGTTGAATAAAATTACAAGAAAGCAGATAAAATCAATAAAACATCAACATAAAAGTTAATCAATTACTGTAAAAGGCAAAAGTGCAGATGAAATAATTTCAGTTGTCATATGCACGAGTAAAAAGAACTGTTTTCAGCCTGGATTTGAACATTGTCAGAGTTACAGCAGTACTTTGTTATTTTGCGGTTATGTTAATTAGCATTGGCGTTGTCCACCATGTATAACTCACCCACGCACGGCAATACCGCCACGCAATTAATTCGAATCACCAGTGGATCTAAGCCAGAACATATCAGGTCCACCCTTTCTAAATACATTTTTTTGTTTTTGTTTTTTATGAGTATCAAAATAATTCAGATCTCGCAAAAATCCCACTTGCAGATCAAAGTTAGCCCTTTCTCAGTCCCCTGTGTGATATATGTTTGTTACTCTTTACTCACACATGCCGCCATATTTGTTTGTTTTGATACAAACAGACCATGGCTGCATCTAAAAAGTGGCAAGATAGCTCCATTGTCCTTTTGTTTCACCTTTGAGGCGACGTCCTGATGTCGAACTTTGAGGAACCTTCTGCAGTTAGGAACAGCTGCTTCTCTGTACATCAGGACAATCTGAACCTTCCTAACCCTCTTTATAAACATCACTGTTCAGTTATTACTGATATTCACCAAATCCTGTCCTTTAGTTCACCACAGACTGCTGTCTGTTCTTTCAAAGCGGATCTTATGCAAGTGCATAATAATATTGCCGTAAGTTCATATAGATTTCCTATAATAAAACTTCCAGATGCTGCTGTGGCTCTAACGCTGCATGACCGTTATACTTTCTTAAATTTATGACATAGCTCATGTTTTTATTTAATGAAATCTCACGCAGCAAAACTGTCAATAATTTCACACTCGTGCGGAGGTCAGCCGAGTGTGAAATGTCCAGCGTCAACGAGAAGGAGAAGAAGGTTCCTGAGCTTAAATACACTTTTTAGATGCAGCCCATGCCTTCCTCCAATTGGTTAAATCTACCAATCACAACCCTCTGGACTGTGGTTTTTGTAGAGAACAAGGAAAAAATGTAGACTGGCTGGTCAAGAAAGCTTATGCCATGGAAACTACTTAGTCTAGGTATGGAGGTGGCTCGAGTTTCTGTTGGTATACACTATGACTGTAAGGGAAAGAAATATGGCAATTGTGCTCGTCTGGGAGTGGAGAGATCGTTAGCGTGGGATCGATTCTGCTCCAGGCATTTAACGCACAATACAGACCTGAGAGGAGATGAGGAGGTGGGTTGAACGCGAAAAGGAAGTCTAGCTTACATCGCTTTCGTGATGCAGCGCTTCTAAAGTTCTAGTTACAGCACACACTTTGTCAGTTTGGAAATGTCAAATCAATGACTATTGTTTCCCGTTTAATATGAGGCGAGTCTTTGTGTACTGCTCAGTGAACCAGCCACAGTTGCAGACATAAGTGACGATAGCTTATACATATAATTTTGATTTTGAGATCAAAGCAAGAGACGTCTGTGAACTGATGCATTTTTGGCTATTCCATTTGGGAAATAAAATCATGTACTTGGTTTTCTGGTCATTTTAGCTATTTTCACAAAGCATCCAAAATGTCCCACTAAAATTGGTCAATTTTGTGTCAGTTTATGAGAAACTAATTAGAGAACAACTTATTTATTTTTTTACACAAAATTTACAAAAAGCTACTTTTTTTTTTTGAGAATGATGAGATTAGTATTACAAATTGGTGTGGTGCGGCACAGCGCCACAAGGGTTGATGGCACGATGAGGCGATTTTGTACACTGTGCTCATTTGCTCCATCCATCTAAAGAAATTTGTCAAGATTGTCGTACTTTCCAAATTACATTACTAAACTGCAGGGTGCCACATTGCATTCCTCCGCGAAGCAGCTCAGCGTCCGGCTTCAAAGATGGACTGATTCTTTGGCAGTTCGCGGTTTAGCTCCCCCTGACCAGACAAACGATGGTGGTCGATGGCAGAGATGAAAGCGGCCCCGGCGTTGCAGCGGGTTTGCCCGGCGCCCGAGCCGCCGAGACGAGGCAGCGAAAGGAGGAGGCCTAACGAGGACAGATCTGAAGAGCCGAACAGATGGAACGGCCGCAGTCACGTGAAGCCCGGATTCCTCGCAGCTTTGTAAGGCAAACAGACTGCAGACACATATTTAACCAGAGATCAAAACACAGACAAAGGAAGTTACCATGTCTGGACTGTTGATGCCACTCTGATTAAGGCGACTAAGATTGTAAAAAAAATGGCATCTTTAATAGAATAAATCGAACCAACGGGATAATGTATAGAACGCCGGTCATTATCGGGAAAATAAGTACCTTCAGGGCGAAACAAAACAGTTCACCCTAAAGGTACTTATTTTCCCGATAATGACCGGCGTTCTATACATTATCCCGTTTATTATACGGCTATTTGCCAACTGTACACACACAAATAAACTTCATACACTTCTATGAAGGCAGAAAGGTTTATTTAATGATTTCCGCGGCAAAAAGGTTTGCGTGTTGCTTGGCAACGTTTGTTGATTCCAGGCAGTGTGGCTAGGCTAGTAGCAGCACGGTAGCTACTTATTGCTAGCCGTGCTGCTACTTAGTTTAAGGTGCAGTTTGAGAGAAGGAATGGTGGAGAATCTCTGGGTAAGTTGAAAGTCAGACTCCCGTTAACTTCACAAGCAATTACCCCAACGTCTCTCGCAGGGACGGGGACAGAGATGGTGTTTTCTACTACTACTTGCGGAGTGATATGAAAGACCTGACAAGCACGAACTCTGTTGCCATTGGCAGCGGTCATTATTTTTTTCAGAAATAATGACCGGTAGAACGTTGGAAAATCACATTCAAGTCAATGGAGCGTTTGTGGCGAATCGGTGGCTTTTAAGTCCAGAGGATCCAGTTTTAGTTGAACTTGAGCTCTCCATTGTTTTGATGGCATCTAGTATTTAAATAACTTTAGGACATCCAACATCAGTGTTTCCTAACCAGGGGTGCGGGGACCCCAGGGAGTATGCGAGCACTGATCAAAGGGTACTTGGAAATATTATTTCTCATCTAAAAATAAGGCCAAACTGAACAGTATCATTTGCAGTAAAAGGTTTGAATTTCATCATGTTTTTGCTTAATTGTTAACCCAATACATCACTAAATACCGATAAATCTAAATACTTGGCTCCACCTTAGAGTTTAGAGAGTACTTTGGGTAGAAATTAAGGACTCAAGGGGTACGAAAGACAAAAAAAGGGTTGTGAACCACTCTCCTACATTACTGAAAATACGTCTGTATATGTATTCCTTTCTGAAAGCGACATTTCCAGATTTTGATTCATATGTACTTCTAAGTAGGGCTGGGACGATCCCCTTTTTTCACAGTGCAGTTTTCAAGTGCAACTGTCCCTGGAAAACTAAGGAGTGCAGAATAGAAATGCTTACAAACGCAACTATTGAAAGCTTTGCTTTACTTGATAAATTATCAATACTTGGTAATGCCGCACAAAGTTTTGCGATGCGATACGACACAATCCGATCCAATATTTTGTCCCAGCGCTACTTCTTAGGGGGTGTGGTTTAGTTTAACAGGTCGAGTTTTTGAGGGAAGATTTTGATTATACATACTAGCAAATTTTAGCAGGGAAATCTCACATTATGCGAGGCACTCTTGACAAAAACTTTCTGAAGATCTCGAGCTGGGTTGTAGTGTATTACTCTGTTAGGAAAGCCCAAACTCATTCCACTTTGGTACATTATCAATCCATATTAATTACACAAACCAGGGCAAGTGCAGTCCAACCCCACGGCAACGCGACGTTCAGTAACTGCCCATTCTTACATAAGCCACTGCACCGACGCCGTCCCCTACTTTCCTCTTTTACAAAACAAGCTCACTGCACGTCGCCAATCACCACTCTCTGTGTGCCGTGCTTGGAATAAGATCGACCTCCCCCACGCCCCACTCCCATCACACCAATCCTTCAGGGCTGTTTGCCTTGCCGGGGTAAAAATCCACTTATTAAAGCCGCAGTTTCAGAGGAGAAAGTGAAGTGACGGATGAGGAATATACTGCAGGGAGGAGAGGAGCATGAGTTTTGTTTGTTTTTTTTGTCCTATTTTTCACTTCATGCTCCGGCAGCGTTTTTCCAACAATTATTCTCCCATCTATTTACCCCCATTTGCACTGACAGGCGCCAGATCTGCGACGCCATTGTGTCTTTGAGACGGCTTTGAACCCCGCACTTCCAAGTCTGCGAGTCAAACGCTCCAACCTGGGGGGACCCATTTAGATGCTGTCTGGGAAGTCAAGAGTGCTCCCGTTGACGATTCTTGGCGTTATTGATGTTGCGTTAGCTCGTGTGTCGGAATTCGCTGCGAGAGCGCCCTAGAGGGAAGCTGAGTAATATTACATGTGCAGATAAACATAAAATAAACAAACAGGCAGGTGTTGGGCTTGCTTGCATAACATGGCACGTTTTAAAATATGTCCGGCGAGCAATTTGCATCCCTCGCACGCTGCATTGGAATGATTTTTCTTTTCCTTTTATGGCCCCTGTTTTGCATCGAGCATCCACTGCGGGGTAGTAGTAGTGAAGTGTATGACCCACTTGTACACATTGCAGATCGGTAAAGAAGGACACAGAGAGAGAGAGAGGGGGGAGAAAAGAAAGAGTGTGTAAGGGCACTAGTCCCCCCCCCCATGAGAGGTTTAGTGAATTTCAATTGGCTGCAAGCATGTTCTGCACAGGAGAGGAAGAGGAAAAGAGACAGCAGCAGCAGCAGCAGAGGACTCACCTGCACGTGTGTCCTCCATACATGCTCCGACATAAATCACTACCACTACAGAGAAGAGCAATGCTGTTAAAGAGATACGGAGGGATAGTAACATATAGGGGGAACGACACATATATGGGGCTCTATATGAATCATGGGTTGAGATGTGGGGCATACAAATAATGAAATGGACTAGCAATGTCATCCCAAACTAGACGACGCATGCTCATTAGGCTAACCCTCCAGCTTTGTACTCCTGACCAAGACCCTGGCTTAAGATCTCGAGAGAAGAGTTCCCGGGTGCGGCGCTGCGGTCACCCACTGCTCCCGTCAGGTTCCCCACGTGGCATTGAAGGATGGGTCAAATACCGAACACAAATAATTCAAGGACATGCATAACTAGGGCAGCACTGTTTCGGGGGAAATACACGTATATGAAGTAGTGATGGGACGTTCATGACCCGAGCGGCTCTTTTGAACGGCTCTTGAAGGTAAAACGGTTCGATCCGGATCTCACTTGTGAAAAGAGCAGGATCTTCTTTTTTTCCCAGTCGATTTTACCCAGAACTCCCCCACACGAACGCAAGAATCAGCCCGACAATGGAGCAGCCGACACAAGTGAAAGCCTTTTGCACTCAAGTCAAAGCTAAATGCACTAAACATGATTTGTCAGACAGTTGGAGTGTCTGTTGTGGGACAATATTTCATTCACAAACACGTTTTTAAAAAGTGTAAAAATCAGTCCCATTTAGATAATTAGATTTTTTTTTTTTTTTTTCAAAGTGCCTTTTATCGATCGAGTCTTGGATATTGTGAATTACCTGGCTGGCATTATGAACACTGTATATTAATATATTAAAAAGAGCCTGTATTTTGAACAGTTCTTTGAAATGAATGGATCCCAAAGACTCGGCTCCCAGACAAGAGCCGTGAATACCGTCACTTATATGAACGTATTGCAGTTTAGTAGACCTGTTATGCAAAAACAATACGGTAAGGCCTAACCAGCCTACATTGAGCAGCCTTAGACATAACATCCCTTACAGTTACAAAATCTTTATGACATGATATATGCATACAACCACCTACGCCAGTCTAAACATAGCGGAAACTATATATAATGTCACTACATGCGAGGGTGGCCATGTGTGAGATTCCTGTGGATTATTTCTACCTCCAGTCTTTTCACTCATCAAACAACTGCCATGGAAGTAAGTGAACCTGCTCACAGCAGACGCCGCGTCTGTCTGCCGAAGCTCAACAAACTGAGCAGCTTGTGGAAACAGCGCCGCTGCCAGCATTCGTCACTGGACAGCAGTGCAACCACGTGGTAATGGCGACTTCAGATGCGCCAATATGGGTTTATCTTAACCATTTTGGGTGAGTAGTTAAGAGTTTGACAGATTATTCCCAAATTGCCGTCAACTACATCTGTATATGAATCTACAAATAATACAGGTATTCATGACTCTTAGAGAGAATTATGAGATGGCAGGAAGTTTCTCGTTTTCTCCATCCAGTTGCTTTTGCTGGCTCAAGCTTTCAACCGCACATACAACAGGATAGGCACTCAAATCTCTCACAGCTCAATGGGCCGCCGCTCTGCTCAATAGGTGCCGACTCACAAGAGCGGAATGAACATCAGACTCCATTTCTCGGCGGCGTCTCCCACACTTTCCCTCTCTCAGCTGCTCTGCAAAGTCTGCTCTGTTCTCTGGTCATTATCTCCATCCAGCCTTCCCGACGCTCAGCCGTTTCTGTTCTCTGTTTTTGTAGTCTCAGATACAGAACCTCAACGTCCCTGGGCACTATCCAGATCCTGAGCGGTTGCTACGGCTGTGTTGGGAACTTGACTCTCCAATACATTAGTCCAAAACAAAAGTAGGTCTTAAACGGAAGTGAACCGTGGCTCAAGGCTATAGGACTATTGTGCCACAACCGCAGCCCTTCAGTGTAGAGTCTGAAGTATTGGAGAGTGCCGTTGCTGGCTGTTTGAGTGCTAGTGCAAACAGAATGTTGACCCGCAGTGCACAGCAGCTTACCGGGGCAGTGTTGTGTTATTGTTGCTGCCGAGCCCCTGGCAGCTCATCAATTATAAAGAGACACGGGAAGAAAGGAGAGGCCAGGCTGCAGCAATGACATCTATAAATACACCTGAATGACACGAGCGAGGTGATCTGCTATTTCTGAGCACTCTCTTGCTCAACTCAATGTGAGAGCGCACACTTGAGCAATGTCAACGGCCATACGGCTTTGTGTCCGTCCGGTAAGTGCTGGGCCTGGGCAATGGTTGTGGACAATCGAGAGTGTTATTAATGTTAAGTGCCAGGTCGAAACAATAAAAACAAATGGACACCATATTTCAGTGTGTGCCAAAGAGGTCAGCTATTATACTGAATGACCAGGGTATTCCATCAGTGCATCTTTTTTTTGTGGGGGATTGGTTGTATATTATGAGCATTGACTCGCCATGCATAATAGATGTTTAACCAGAGAACTATGCTAAAAATATGCACTAAAATGTAAAATAAAAATGTAAATATGCTGTTGGGTCATACAGTATACTTGGGCCAGTCGATGCACAATCCAAGTAGTATGCATGTTCTCCCTACATTAGTCTTTAGATAATCCAGCTCCCTCCCTCCATCCAAAGACATTAGGGCCCAACCGATATCGGGGTATTTTACAATATCGGCTATCGGCCGATAAAAGGCCGATTATCTCCGGAACCGAAATTGATAGAGATTTCCCTCCCACAACGTCCTAGGCCTCAGGGGAGCGGAGAAACGTCGTAGGGAAAATCTATATAATTCTATGATTGAAACCTTTACTATAATAAACCAAATTTAAATTAAAATAATACACGTTTAACTATAGACTATTTGAGAGATTGACAAACTAAATGTACTTAAAATATCGGCCTGTATATCGGCTATCGGCCATGCCAACCCCCTTCATATCGGGATTGGTATCAGACCCCAAAAATCCATATCAGTCAGGCCCTAAAAGACATGCAGGTCAAATGGGCAACTATAGTTTCTCACTGTTTGGGGGTATCCAGATGGCAGTCACCATTACGAAACTTTTATAAGCAAATGGGAATTAATAAATGAATAGGTAAAACAAATACAAATGTTAAAACTGCATTTATTTTGCATGTCTTACTTCCCCTCAAATCAGGAAACACCAGACAGCTGATCCCTATATCACAGCAGACTTAATGCGCATCAGGCTAAAGCCAATAGTATTTTTGCTCAATCAGCTGTGCGGGATTACAATGCAGCCCTATATTGGGAGTTGAATGAAGCCCATGAACTCGTGCCTACTATACATTCACCCGGCGCATTGGAGTAGACGGTGCTGCCATGGCAACCGTCCACAGAAGACTTTAATGTGGAGCTGCATTCTTCCACAAACACAGAGCCAGGGAAACTAGGAGATCTTTCGAGGAATACCCAAACAGTGGCACTGACTCGACTGCGACGCTGAACAGCCGTGTTATGCTGCAGTGGCTTGGACCAGCGCACCTCGAAGGGGCCGGACGGTGGATAGTGACGACGTTTAATACACTCATGTATTTGGTTTTTGAAGGGACTCTACTGTGCACTTGGACAAATATGAATCTGGTATGTGAGCGAGTGAAGATCGTAGAGGTGTTTGGCGAAGATTGGCAGACATGATTCGGTCAGAAATCATGAAATCAGAAATCAGGGCAGCTGCGGATAGAAATAAAAACTGATCATCGCTGAGTGTGGAATGAATAATGCAATATTTAGGGACAGAAAAGCATTCTAAAAGACTGACGTTTTATGAGTAGTAGGTGAAATATGCACAAAAACACATACTGTAAATTCGAACGCAATTCACTATGGCTCTCGATACTACAGCATATTTCATCATTAGCCCAAAGCAGTTAATCCTCTGCTCCACTGACCGCGGCTCAGCTCTACCCCATTTCGATATTCTGCATCTGGAGCTAACCAGCCCATCAGGCAAACATGCGGAGACATGCACAGCACACATGCAAATGCAGGGGCACCGTCGGCCCACAAAAAACGTATATGGAGTCCATGATAATCTTCTGTAAACCATATGAAACAAGTCTTCATTGGCCCTGAAGCCAATAATCTACAGTTTGCAGTGGCATATGGGGAAAAGGCGATGCTGTGTGCATACTTAACCAAGTGAACTGACGAAAATAATAATACCATGAAGTCTTTTTGTGCTGCCCCTAAGCGTCCCTGCCGAACGGATCACAGCTTGCAAAGAGTAGAGCCGGATAATTAGCTGAGAGGAAATGTGTTCGCAGAATCCAAAAGGAAACACGAACACTATCTAATACCGCAAATCAAAATGCACCCGCGTCGTTCATCCCATCCATCATTCTCTGTGCTCTTCGTGGCCCGCCGCGTCAAAAGCTTCCTTCGACCGCAAGACGGCAAGTGTCTTCGGCTTCAACTCTCGCCTCCTCCTCCGTGTACTGACAGGCTTTGCCCATTTTGAAGCTTGTATTGAGTTCGAGGTTAGCTGCTCATCGTATTGAGCGGCAGTGCTACCCCGGTGGGACAGACAGAGAAGGGATGCATTAGCACCTCAGCGGGACGCCCTCAATCTCATCGCCCCCCATCTTTTGAACCCTTCCTCTCTGTGCTCTCCTGATTTCTTTTCACTAACCCGCTCATATAAGCCACGATCTAGTAGCAGTAATAGTAGTAGAGGTGCCAATCGAATGTGCTACGATTTTTGATGTGTGAGCTCCTCCTGTGTTGCACCGGCGTACGACCGTGAACCGAGTCGAAGCCGGTGGGGGGGCTAGGCTTTCCCCCCTGACCTGCCGGAGCGCACTGACCCGCACCGAATGGGTTTAAACCTTCCCCTTCCCCTCGCTTTTCATCTTCCATCGCCAAACCCTGAGACCACAGCTCAGCGCGCACACACAGGCTGACCGACGGACAGCCTGACAGAAGCCATATGCTCCGTTCACGTCCAGTGGCAGGAGGTAGCCATCAAAGGGCCCCTCGGAGCAGCTCCACTCAGCCGTGGTCCGGGAGAAGACGCCGGCAGACGGACGGACAGACAGACAGATGAAGGAGGAAGATTTACGAGCAGGGGAGAGAGCGTTGGACAGGTAGAGCGGATGCAAAGCACTGGCGAGCAGACAGGTGCGGAGTGTCGGCATGTGGGCAGGGGTGAAAGATTCCCGAGTGATTCAAGAAGAGAAAAGATCACACGTTGATAAGAATTACTTTTTGTATTTCTTTTACAATAGTCCTACTCCTTTGGATAATTACTTAGAAATAGGACAGATGAATGTCCTGTCTTGTACAAGGACAGGACATAGTGAAGCAATACATTGAAAGGTTTTGAGAGCTTTCAGAAGGTCAAATGCCATATATATCGAGATAGGATTTTCACTTTTCTATCTTTTATCATCATCATTAGCTTCTTTTTCTAGTTGGCAGTGTTGCAAAAACCCGCTCTATTTATACGACGTATGAAGCCCTACAGAGGAAAAAGGATTCAATGGATTCATGCTGATGATATAAAGCTGTTTCAGACTTACCCTCCGCAGCTACAGAGCTCAGTCACAGAAATAAAAATGCTCTGGTCAAATTTCCCACCAAATTCTGTCCTTTGGTTCATGCTCAGAGAGTGAGGTCTGTGTTTAGGCCATTTATTAAAGTGGCTCTTTGAAACAGTGGAACCTCCAGAGTTCCCTGTGCTAAAGGAGATATGATAGGAAGCACACAGGCTCATTTCCCTACCTCCTTCCTCACCGACAGCACTGTTCGGACACGTCTTATCACGCCGGACCTTTGCCGATTTCCGATGCAACCAGAGTAAAGGTCTAAGAATCCTTTGCCAAAGTAGATATTGATCACCTCACAACTGTTTCAAGTGCCACTGCGACTGAACGTGCCAATGGCTGGATTTTTGTCATTATATTAATACCCCTCTCACGGGCAAATTGAATTTAACTCGCTCAACTTCCTGCCACGGTCAATATCCTGATGTCGCAAATGGAAGCCCGCTAAAACAATATCATTTGGGCCATTCCATTAAAACCCTCGTTTTTATTTATACGCGGTGACGTGTCGTTTCCGGGACGATAAATAAATAACGCTTGGAAAACAGGACCATTGTATGACAAACCATCGGGGTGAAAGCAAAGGAGAGAGAAATGAGAGTAAGTGAGTGAGAGAGAGAGCTTGTAGTGGTATTGGACAAGTCGGGAAGAAAAGTGTATAAATCAACATCCATTAGCTGGGGGGTTATAAAGTCACTGATGAAGGAGGTGGACTGAAGCGCAGGCCCTTTATTGTCTTGTTGTCGGCTTTTATTGCCCGTGATGTCATCTAATGGTATACGGGTAATGACGTGGGCGGGGCTATGTGGTGGCTGGGAGGAGCGGATTGCGTCGTAATGGGCCTTGTGTGCGTGTGTGTGTGTGTGTGTACGGCCATACTGCTAACATGGAGTATTGATCGGCGCCCGGGTAGACGGTGTGAGCCGGTGCATGCGAAACAGGGCGCTGATTTTTATGCCTGGCTGTGTTTGCATGTGGACAATGGGTTGATCAATATGTGTTTTTTTTTTTCAAAGATTGGACTCCAAGTAGAAAGAGGGATTTCGAAAAGAGCACTAACAAGCACCAATAGTAAACGAAACAGCTCTTTACTTGTATTATTATCAGTTGTACATAAGATATCTTTATTTCTAACTTTTTTCTTTGATTGCACATTTTTTCCAACAAAACTGTCTGCACCTTACCAAACATGTAACATGTGGATCTCTTCACTGTGAGCTGAATAAAGGTTTTATCTTATCTATTGTCTCATGGTTGCTCTGTTTCACGGTCATTTACTGTATGTGTGAGAGTTCAGTATTTAGGCAGCTGCAATCTGTTCCAAATTATCGATGCTTTAAGGCAGTGATTCTTAACTACTCTGAAATGAAGACCAATCATTAAGACAAGCCTGGACCCATAATAATCTTTAATTTCCGACACATAAAACACTTTTCAGCTTGAGTCCGTTATATAAAACAGATTGAAGCTGGAATTCTGGATTTTGCAAACAGATAACAGGTCGTTGAAAGCATTGAAAAAGCCTATCCCGCTGCAATCGTGATCACTGTATTGTAACAGGCTCAGGTTTTGGTTCCCTACATTTTCAATGGCACTGAAAGAAATGTCCCTAAAAAGAAGCTCAAGACCCACTGTAACTACTGTTTACTCAATTTGTTGCATTTGACCCATCAAAGCGAACCCGCGAAGCGAACGAATGTAAGTAGTGTGTGTTTTTATGTAGAAAACCATAGTGGACACACTATGAGGAATGCTAAGACACTGTGCTGCCCTACAGGCTAGGAAATGGTTAAGAACAGAGCTATGAATCATGTTTGAACAAGAGAAATATAGTTTTGAGTTGATCCAACAAAAGAAGTCCATATCTTGTGTGGCAGTTGTGCTGTTTGATAACGTTGCACTGCGTAATACGATGCTATCTGACCCGCCACAGTAAATCAAAACCTAGAATGCGTGTCAGAAACAGTTATTTACTATGACAGTGACATAAATTACTTCATAAATGATGTATTACACTCTATTTTCATCTCTGAAAACTGCCCCGAAGAAATGGAGAGAAACTTCGTCTAATCAATTCTGCAACATGCTGATATGTGCTGTCTCGCAACTTCTGCAACGTGCTGATGTCGGCTACAATCTATCCCCGGGGGTTTCGATTTTACACCAAAGTATAGGGAAAGTGCATCAGATACTCTTGATGCAAGCCGTATTGAAAATGCATGTGATGTGTACAGCGTCAAAAATGAGAACGCTGTTTGGAGCTATCAGATAGGTTTGGCCCCGGGACTTTAACCCCCCTGAGGAGCTTCCTTGATCCGCAATCCGCAAAAAAAAAACTAACTCAAATTCACTCCGCACTTCCTCCAATTCCTCTTTCAGGCAAAGCACACCTCTTCCTCCCGCGAAACCAGCCGACTCAGCTGCTTTTGCTGAAAGTCAATCTGCCTCGCCGCCACTATCTATCCTGCAGTCCGGCAGTCCCAAACTCCCAAGCCTTACTCCATAGTAACACCCAATCTCTCACAGCATCAGCCATCTGTGCACGTTCGCTCCATTCATTACGACTCGCGCTGGGGGGGTGGGGGGGACTTGGTGCCGAAGACCTTGGCTCAGAAAAATGTCTGATACAAAGTTGTGATGCCTGTGTTGATAAAGCCTTATCAAAAAGGTTACTAGGTAGCCCAAATAAGCTGCACAAAAGTGTTCTCCACATTTTAAAAGCCATAATCGATCACTGGACCCTTTCTGAGCCGTTCTGCGCTCAAAGTGTGTCCATCATTGATTTTTTCTTGTCGTTCCCAGTGCTGTTCCCAGTGCTGCCTGCAGAGGGAGCTCCAAAACATCAATCCTGACATCCGCAAAATAGTGCCTTACTTGTCCCAGTTTGATTTAGCGTTACCACCAGCCCAGTATAACCACAAACAGGTTCAAAACATCTAAAAAGCAAATTCAACCACACGATTGTAACCTCTTGTTTTGTAGCTCTATATCATGCTCATGCAGCAATGGTGTCGGAAACAAATCATACATACACCAATACAAATTGCCAGTACCCAGCCCTCATTTTGATTATCGCCCGATTAAGAGACTTACCTTCTTGACTCGTCCGCTCTTGGTGCCGACAAAGACCAGCGAATGGTTTTTGTAGACGTACCCGGTCACTGAGGTCATTTTGTCCACGGCTTCAGTGAAAAGAGGCTTCCCACGCACCATTTCGGACACACCCAGAGGAGCGTTCATATCGAGTCCACAAAAGTCGTCATCGATGGTCAGGAGCTGGAAGAAGAAAAGTAAAAAAAAATGTTAAAGATTTAGTTTTGATAAGGGTTCGCATTTGTGCAATATGCTGAAAGCTTGTTTACTTCAGACCTTGGATTTACAATGAAGATGAAACTAACAGTACAAAGGGGTACAGATGAGGCCTGGAGGAGAATGAGACAACCGGAGGAGAAGAAAGAACGCGGACCTACGCAATGTTTCTGGAGGTGCAAGGTAAACACTGAGCATTGCCTAATTAAGTTAAAACCTAGAAAATGGAAATAAGCCACTAGATTGTAAATTAGTTTAGAAAATAAGATGCAAAACTTGCTTGCATGTGAGCCTCCATTATTACATGACAGATTTGGACGTGGACTTAATGTGCTTGTTGTAAATTAGGTGTTATTCCTCCGCTGCTAATATGACGACGTCATCACACGACTTGTCGACTCGACTTCGACTATTTTGACAAATAAGTCGACCTTTAAAAATTAGTCTTTAATGCCCTACTACAAAGACTCTGTCCCATACTACAAAGACACTGTCCCATACTACAAAGACTCTATCCCATACTACAAAGACTCTGTCCCATACTACAAAGACTCTGTCCCAGTATGTCCACACCAATGGCACCGATTCTCAGCTGCTGACAGTTACCTGTGGGATGCCACAGGGGTCAGTGTTGGGTCCGTTTTTGTTTCTTATATATATTAATGATTTTTGTTTAGTTTCAAAAACATTAAACCTTATTTTATTCACTGATGACACCAACATGCTTAGTTGTGGTAAAAATCTAGAAGCATTGATAGATAAGTTAAACCTTAATTTAAATAAAACCAAATTTATAGTTTTTGGAAATCGTGCCATTAATGTGTGTAGAAATGTACAAATAAATGATACTGGGATAGAACGAGTGCATGAAATTAAATTTCTTGGAGTACTTTTACAAAATAAGCTTATGGAAGCCCCATATAAGCCCCATATAAACTACGGGAGGTATGGGTCTATCCAGACCCATACCTCCCGCCACTTGAACAGTTTTTTCCCCTCCGCCATCAGACTCATGAACAAAAACAAGTCTCTGTAGCTTAGTTATAGACTCATGGATGTATCTGCACTTGCACTGTGCGGTGTGTCCACACTTAGACCCGCTGCTATCACTTTATAACACTTAATATCACTTTATATGCCTACACATCTGTATATACAATCCCGCTGTTGTTCATTGTCAAATTGTTGTTGTCTTACCATATGTCACTTTATTTCATCTTATTTAATATGTTTTATGCATGCCCTTATAGCCTTATAGTTTAACGTTCTTAGCTTATTTTTTATCTTAATTCTGTGTTATATGTTCTATGTCGCACGTTTGCACCAAGACAAATTCCTAGTTTGTAAACCTTGTTCACAAACCTTGGCAATAAACCCATTCTGATTCTGATTCTGACATCAAGGCAAAGTAATCTCTATGTAAATCTCTTGCAATAATATCTTAAGTTAAATAACTCTTAAATGAAAAAAACGTATATATTTTATATTGTTCCCTGGTTCTCCCGTACATGACCTATGGCCTAGAAGTTTGGGTAAACACTTACAAAACCAATCTTAATCCAATAAGTATCATTCAAAAAAGAGATCCGTATTGTGAATAAAGTGGCTTACAGGGCACATACAAATGAGCTTTTCATTAAACTAAAAGCACTAAAATTGAAGGATTTGGTTGAGTTTAAAATAGCACAATTTATGTATAACATAAGCTATAACAAGTTACCCGTGTATATCCAGGGATTGTTCCAAAAACGAGACTGCGTTTTTAATTTCCGAAAGGAAGAAATGTTTCAAAAAACATATGTGAGAACGAGTGCAAAGCAGCATTGTGTTTCTTTTGTTGGGATTAATGTGTGGAGTGAGTTGGACCAAGAGCTAAAAGACCGTAAAACCTTAATTCAATTTCAAATTCTTTTGAAGAAATCAATTATAAAAAAAATACATTGAGAATGGATACTAAGGATGCAAAATTAAGATTTTTTTTCTTTCTTCTTTGTGACGATCTAAAAACAAAAAATTGTATTACTGCTTGCATAAGACATTGGCAGCTTTTACTGTTTATGTTTTGTAAATACACTGGGATAGGCGCAATAAGCTTTACCTTCTGCCTATTCCATTTCAGACTTTATGTTTATTTATGTCGTCATCTGTTAAATGTTTAAATGTCTGAATAAAAATAAATCTGAATCTCAACTTTATTTGGTCAGTCTCTGGCTCTGCTTTGGGGTTCCCATTTACAAACATTAACAGACTATTTCCCATACTACAAAAACTCTGTCCCATACTACAAAGATGTGTAGTATGGGAAATGGCCTTATCTCAGCTTAAGTATTGATGGGTTTTTGACCAATCAGAGAAGTGCATGGTCCTTCCAACAAGGGGACTCACCCAAGTATGCAAACACTAAATATAACAAGAGACATCGCACTGAAAATTTCCATCTTAATCATTTATGGCTTGGGTAGGCAAGTACACTTCTCTTCATCAAAATACCAAGGGCCGAACCTCCCACTTGTAGCCCAAAGTAAAGCACCACTTTCCACAAACGCCAGTGCTGAACATCATATATGACTAAATGGGCTGTTATGCCAGGAGCTTTTTAAGGATTTAAGGATTAGAGTACTTTACCAGGTATTTGAGCTCTCAATTGTCTAATAACATTACTTAAAAATCATCTTAAGGACCAGAGGTTTAAAGCTTGAGGGCAGGGCCCGACGTTGCCTACCCCTGATTCATGGACTAAAGCTGGAACAACTGATATTTGTATACGTATATGTCGCTCTGAGTTTACATTGGAAAAATAGCAAATATGTACCAAAAAAAAAAAAAAAAGAGAAGGAAAAATGAAAGAGAGAAAGATGAAGATTGGAGAGGACTGCAGTAGTCAGGCTCTGGCTCAGTGATAGTGCCAGAGGCTGCACTGTCAGGCGAAATTCCCCACCGACCACCAGCAAAACAGCTACTGCGGAAAACGCCAGGGCAGCAGGATACTCAAAGTGAAATGATTCAACGAGAATGGAGGGGGGGTAAAAAAAAAAAACACACAGCTCTGTCATAGTGACTTAACTTAAGCCCACTATAAGTTTTCACAGTTTGATGAAAAATAGTGCTCTATATAAAAATAAGTTTTGAGTTTTACTTACTCTTTTGCATTTAGCATTAACTTTAAAATACATTGTGTTTCTAAAAATCATTTTCTCACAACATTCTTTTTACTAAAATGCATGATGTGAGGAATACTTTTAAGCTGAAAGGGTTTTTTCATCGTTAACACCTTTATTAAATGGCTGGAACACATTTAAAACGAAATTAATTTATAGAAATAAAACGCAGTGGTAATGACATTGCAGTCAAAGTAGGTCACTGACTTGCGTTCACGTGGTCCTACAGTATTTTTTATTTATTTTACCTGCAGTCATTTAGCACGCTTTTTTTTTTTTTTTGAAACATTGTGCAAAGAAACAGTCATTCGTGCGTATAACAACAACACTTATCTCTCCACCACGTTTTAACAACAACGAGAAAGTTGTGTGCCTTTAGCTTACCTAGCTACCTCCTAAGTGATGCCGGGTGTCTGCTGAGATGGTACAACAACGAAGTTGAAGTATATCCAAGCACTGCAATGCACTACTTGCATTTTGATCCGTCATTCTCGGTTGTAAAGCGCTCCCACGCTGTGCTGTTAATGGCCCGCTACATATTGAAAAGTTAAACTAGCTAGCCACGCGGCATGACGGCTTCTCGTGAACAAATGTCTGGGAGCCCTCTGGCGGTCTCTGGTGGTGCAAAAATGTATTGCAAATATTTGTATTTTCAATGGAACGGCAAATTATACGCCCGTTAACCGAGCAAATGCTTTTACTCGGTTACGCAATTTTTAACGGTTAACCGGTTAACCATGGACACACCTACTCACTACATTCACCCCAGGCTTCCTGGTGTTCCCAAATGGTCTTCCATCCAAGTATCGAAAAGGCCCTTCCCTGCATAGCTTCCCAGATCTGACGGGCCATAACAAAGGCGATATGGCCCCTAGTAGTAGTAGTAGTAGTATTTATTTATTTATTTATTTAACAGGGACATTGCACAACAAATGTGTTGCACAGACCAGAGATAGCTACAAGCTAATTTTCATCTGTAGTCCCTGGGCAGAAGCAAAGTGACAACAGGTTTATACAGTGGCCAATGAGCATTCTTACTTAAGTCCATTCACAATATAAAATACAGATAAAGCGCCAGCAAAAGGATCACTTCAACAAACATTCAGATGCAATATTTACAGTATTTACACTTGCAATTACATATATCTACAATAAAAATTAAAAATTAAAGATTTTACCTACATTCTTAGCTATCCCCCGATTAACCAGTTTTTAGCTAATGATCACAAATCTGACCGTCTTTCAACCACTTCTTCAGGTTAAGTTTAAACTGTTGCACAGTGCTACTCTCTCGAACAGTTGACGGCAACGAGTTCCACATCCCTGCAGCTTTCACAGAGAAGCAATTCTGTCCAAAGGTGGAGCATCTAAAGTTCACAGAACAGTCTCCTACTAGTAGTAGTAGTAGTAGTAGTAGTAGTAGTAGTAGTAGTAGTAGTAGTAGTAGTAGTAGTTGACCCAGATCACAAGTCACAAGTTTTTCAAAGATCTTATACACTACACAACAAGAAAAATGTGTACATCAAGAATTTAAGGGTTAAATAATGCTTGTTTAAGCTTTTATCACTTATATTTGCTCACAGTGGAAGCGGCAACCAAATATTTTATTCAAGAGTAAGAATACTCCTAAAATAATATTACTTGAGTAAAAGTAACTTGTGTATGTTTTTTCACCAGTTTCTGCGTGACTCACCACTCGGGTCACACATTTTGAAAAAGCTGTCTCCTTATTTGGCTACAAATTTGCCTCTTCTCCCCATCTGCTCCTGCTACTTATCATTATTAATCAACTTATTTAATTGATAATTTTCTAGCAATTACGGCGGCTACAAAAACACGATCAAGTCTGTCAAAGAAACAAACAGTTTTGTTATGCCTTGTTTGTGCCTGCCTGGGCTTCTCCCGCTGGGCGTTTTCGCTGTGGGCAAAATGATTTATAGGTTTTGATAAAGTATAATGGTTGTGCGAATTGGTCATTATGCCGCGTCTATGGATGGATTTGAAACGCGCTGGCTTCAAAACAGAGCCAGCTTTTGCTTGATTAATAGCTTGGCGACGTGAATGGTAACTTTAAGGACAAAAGCTCTTCATAAAAAGGCACAGAAAGTACCCCAAATCACATACAAAGTCCATTGGAATTGAGTTTGGGGAATACACAAGAAATACCCAATAAGTTTAATACGGAGATTTGCATGTACATGGCAGTGCAGACCATTTAGAGAGAAGCAAAAAACTGATTACATATTATGATTTTTTGTGATGTGAAATGTTTCACTGATAAGAACAACGTAGGGCTGCGTGATTTTGGAAAAAATAATAGCTTTTTTTTTAAGTAGTAATTTGATAGTGATGGGACTTGAAAATCAATTCAGATCACAGAATACATTTAAAACATGTTCAAGAGAATACAAATTTGAGAGAAGACTAAAATACAAATACTTGTTTTTGCAGAAGACGTTTGTGGAGGTGTAAACAACAGGGTCGGCAGGTTTTGTGCATGAAAAAATAAAAGTTAAAAGAGACAGGTTTTGTTGTGAGCCGAAGATATTGCACTGTCACAATTACAGCAGTCTTTTTGGTTTGCCAATTTCGCAGCACAGTACAAAGACAAGACATATACTTGTTTGTGAAGTGACAAAAAGGCTAAATTAAAAAAAGTTGTGATGTAGTTTTTATTTTGGAAATGTGAGGGTTTTGAACACGGAGAGCTTTGTATTTGAGTCTATTGGGTCACTATTGTGAGACGAGATCATTATTGCTCACGCTAAATTCATGTCTCTTGTTTGACTTTTTACTGGTTAAAAGTGGAATGAGGTATATTAGGTAAATGGGTTCACTTTGCGAGCATGTGGAGGCGACCTTTTTCCTAAATGCAGTTTTGGTTCGAAGCCTCATCGGAAATATGGGCAGCGCTTTCATCAGACAAATAGCACACGGCTGGACTGGGCCACAGCCAGCTCCAGGCTACACACCATTATGTGAGAGGGTCGAGTGAAGTGGTAGGAATGATCAATACACATGACCTGGAAATGGGTCAAGATCATGTCAGCTTATTATAAGGGCAAAACGGAGACAATGGAGACAAAAGGACAGACTGCAGCCTATTCCGCGCAGCTGTGGTTGGAGGACAGAGCAAAAATGAATCCTTTAGATCGCTAGGCTTTTGATCATTTAGTATGTTTTTGTATGCAAACCAATGAAGAATGCACCTGCTTTGCTTTGTTTATGGATTTCATCCTTTTATACCTGCCTAGAAAAATGCTTTTCAGAATTGCCAGATTTTTCTGTCACCATTGTAAATAATATGAGGTCTCGGGTGCTTAACAAAATTATTTTTGCCAGATTGCTTTTTGCCTTGTTCCAGTTGGTATTCTAAGCATCTGTAACAAAAATGAGTCAATTGCTGCACATTGCACACCTTTTTACAGTTTTGACAATATTAACCATAGGCCTGTCATAACAATTACTACGGTATATGAACATATTGCTCCATAAGTAAAAGGAGGGGCGGTAACATTTTTAAACTATCACAGCGCTAAGTGAGTTGAGCTCCATCGGCCAGTCTGTAGTCTCTCTGTGCGTAAAACCAGATCCACATAAAGAAGCTCAAAAGACTTGATGCCAAGTCTTTCTTCCACAAGAGCAGTACAACTACCATCTCTAGCCTCGTCACTCGCCGCTCAATCTACTTCTTTGAAGGTTTTACTGAAGGCCAAATTAACGGCAGTAGTATAACGCTGATTCTCACAGATTAGAATCTGCAACAAAAAGTGAATTCCTTGAAGGTCTTCAACAACAGCACTTATTTAAATGCTCTCAACCATCTGTACGAAATGTAGACCAAAAGCAACTTTTGCTCCGCATTGTGCAAGTAGCCTACACAGAGATAAAGTATCAAAGAGAGTTATCATACATCAAACATTCAGTTGTAACTGTTCTAATGTTCTTACACCTGTTGTTAAAGTACAGGGAGACTGGGAGAGATTATTAATGACCATACTTATCTTTGTATTGTTCAAGTTTCTGTTTCCTGCCAAAGTTATGCATTGTCAGGTAGGCCTAGACAATACAAATTGAGAAAAAGGGTGGCACCTTTTACTGGAGTCTCATTGGCTCAACTTTTGGTGCAGATGTTCAAAATGTCGAATAAGGCGAAATGTGATCTTACAAAATCTGAAAAACTTTGATTTACACCATTATATTAATAATAATAATAATACATCAAACTTGTATAGTGCTTTTTTGGACACTCAAAGACGCTTTACATGGGGAATAAAACAAAACAAAAAAAGGGGTTTAAGGAAAAGCTAGTTTGAACAGTTGGGTTTTGACTACTGATTTGAAGAATTGTCAATCACCCTAATGTGGCTGGTTCACTTTTTAATAGAGCTGCCAGCAAACAAGATGCCCACCATTCCTGTTTTGCTATACTGCGACATGTTTTCACTCTAGTTGAAGTGTCTTGCCCAATGACACTAAGCCAATGAGACACTCCTTCTCTCTGTTCAAAAGCAGGAAACATGTAGCGTGTCACTGGAATGTGGCAGACTTTCTCAAATCTCATTATCTGTTGAGCTGTTTCTTAGTCCTCTGCGTAATTTTCCTATTTTATTTTTTTTCATGTCTTCCTACTGTATCCTTTGTCGTCCGGGCGACAAGGACACAACAACAATATGGCATTTGAGTGAGGTTTGAACCACTCATACACACATATTATTATTTTTAGTTTCAGTCTGTTTCCTGGCTATGCTTTTTAATTCAAAGATACACATACAGTATAATAAGCAAAGCAAGTTTATTTAGACATTTTTTATTAAGCGCCGTGTTGACCGGCTATTCTGAAGAGCGTTTTTCTATTTGTTGACTAATAAGTCACACTAATCCCTCTTGTTTTTTCTCTTAGTGGCGACCAGATGTATTTGAGCATGTGTCGCCCGGTGCAGTAGCAGTGCATAAAAATGACGGGTTGCCCCTAACGACAACGCGAGTGGTGAATCTGGACTTGGGCCAGGCAGTAAGGCAGAATCAGGTCACTCTCTCTGTCGTATCCCGTCTCTGAGGCTCTGTCCCAAAGCCAGCGTCGGCACAAAGGGAGCTCTCTTCTGGACCAAGCGAGGGATCAGCCGATATGAGCCCAGTCGAGGAGAGGGGACAAGGAGCGGTGGGCGCAAATAAACAGGCCAAGAATTACTCAAACAGATTAGCAAAACGCACTTCTCAAAGCGCTCTGATGTATGGCCTAATCTGGGTTTGTAATGCTTGTGCAGGTCTACCGTGTTAGCCCTTGTGGTTAAGGATATTTTATTTTGTTTTACAGCTCAGTTATTAGAGGTGTAGACCAGAATTCTTGGGATGCACAGTTCGTCTTTGATAACTAATTGAAAACGCAGTATGGCGATCGCAAAGGTTGCAATTAGGCCTGTCACATTATATCGATTTATTGTCCAATAAATGAAAAACAATATATTTTTAGGCTCAATAATTATCGTTAGTGCATTTATTTAAATGTTTTCCTTAATTTTGTGGAATGTAGCAGGTTTGTGAATCCAATCACTTTATTGTCCCCGTAGGAAAATTTGTCCGCTACCCATCCTTCAATGCCGCTAGGGCAACCCGTAAGGAGCAGTGGTCGACAGAGGTGCCACGCCCGGGGACCCATCTCCATGATGTGGAGCCAGGCTGATGTTCAGAATCACCTGGCTGGAGGATTCACCTATTGCACATGTTTTTAGTGGTAGGGGAAACCAGAGTACCCGGAGGAAACCTACGTAGACACGGTGAGAACATGCAAACTCTACACAGAAAGGCTCCCGTCCAGGTGGGAATCGAACCCCGGACCTTCTAGCTGTGAAGCGGAGGCGCTAACCGCTGCGCATCCGTGCCCCCCCGTTCCAAACAACAACAAAACGGTTCCTCTCCCATAGAGTTGAATTGGCACCTGCCCTCCAAACTGAACTTTGGAGCGTGAATGCGACATGCTTTTCAGATCAAGGCATAACAGAAATGTAAGTTTTTGAAGTTGGTTTCAGCGGCATCAAGTGGTCCTCAATATTATCGTTTATCGCTATATTTTCCTGCCTCAATATATCAAACTTCAAATGTTGTTATTGTGGCAGGCCTAGTTGCAATTACTCACTGTAATCTCTATGTAAGGTTCTTTTAGGGTTGTACAATATATTGTTTTGAAATATATCGGCATACAGTTTTGTTGTGATAAATGTAAAAACCCATATTGCAATGGTTAAAGCAGTACTAAGTAACGTGTTTACCTTAATAAATCCTTTCCGTAGTCCCTCTGGGGGTAATACAAGTGTTAATGGGATGATTGGAGGGTCTTTCATCTCCCCCTGGTGTCTCTGGTCAGAAAACCATGCTTGCAAATTGACTGCCACCGGGTCGGAGCAACCAATACACACCAATAGAACCACGAAGAAGAAGCTAACAGGCTAACGGGCAAAGCTAACTGCGGGCTAGCGCCACTTTAAACAGTATTTACAGCAAGAAGTTTGAGTGAAAAAAATTATTTCCATTGTATAACTGTCAGCGTAGTATTTACTCTCCAAGACATTTAATAAGTTAGAAAATCATAACTTGCTCTGACACCTGCAGTTGCACTTATGGCCTCTAGGGGAAAGAGTTACTTAGTACTGCTTTAGATAAGCCGTTGCATTTTTCATCATGTTTCACTCAACGTCAGACTAATTCTCTTTAGTTTTAATCACTTTTGGGAATTCTATTCGTACTTTCTTTTTCTTTTCTTCGGGCACTCTTTTTTAAGGAAATGAAAATGGTTTACAAAAAGCATTATACCTTACAATAGCTTCGTTTTCCATCGACATGTATCCCTGAGAGCGTTCGGCTACATTGCACATTCACAAAGACGTCTCAATTTTAGTTCCTAGGATTAAAACAAACTATTTCCCTTAAAGAAAATTACAGTAGTACAGTGACTGCCTTTATATAATTAACCATCTTTTCTGAAACCTACTGTGCTAAATGACTGACCTGCCAGGATGATTGGCAGGACTGGAGAATAACAGCACGACAGGGAGACATTGAGTGTTCACTAGGATGTCAACATACAATAATAAAGCACACATGGCGAAATTGCAGGGAACAGAGTTGGCCATTCAACGAACATTGTAAGGACCGCATTGTGTTGATATGGTATAGGAAAATATAGAAATAATACAGTGGGTTGAAAAAAACATCCTTTAACTTTGACATTTTACCATGCTATGGACAATAAACATAAATATATTTCATTTAAATGTTATGTGAAAGACACCAACTACGTGACACACAATCGTGAAATGAAATTCATACATGATTTAGATTTTTTTATATATATATATATAAAACTGAAAAGTGGGATTGTGCATAAGTATCTACCCTCTTTCCTTTCAGTGCAACCAATTGCCTTCAGAAGTTGCCTGATGATTTCTAAATGATCACATGTTGACCCAATGACTAAATAGAGTCTACCTGTGTGTAATCTAATATCAGTTCCAATACAGCTCCTCTGTGATGGTCTCAGAGGTCTGGACAGCTCTTAAAAATGCCTCTCTGCAATAAAGGCCAGATCCGAGCAGTGTACGACTAATAGATGTTGTGTGTGCAGGTTCTGTAGTTCTATCCACTTCTCATGTGTTGCTGGAGTCCAGGGAGAACAAAAAAGCAACATTCGAATGACCATCCATTTAGTCCACATTGAGCCTGATGTCTGTTACGGAGACTTTGGCGAAGCAAGTCAAAGTTACTTGTTTTAATCACAGACTAATGATATTGTGATGGAGCCTGACCTTTAGCGAGCGGTGTCTCGTATGGAGATTTAATTTGCGATCGGACCGGGCAGAGCAGAACAGAGCAGATATATGTGGATTGAATGGGGAGGAGAGGGGTGAACTGTGTGTGTGGGTGTGTGTGTGTGTGTGTGTGTGTGTGTGTGTGTGTAGGGAGTGTGAGGGGTCGAGACTGTTTGGAGGATCCTAATGAAACCACGAGTCTTTGCTTTTCCCGAGGAAGTGGCCCAGACTGAATCATCTGCGGTGGCGTCTAATGATTAAACTCGCCAATCAGAAAAAGGGCACCGAGGTTTATCAAAGACACTAAGGAGGAGAGACGTTCCACGATCCGCCATGCAACTAAAGTAGAGCTTTACAAACTTTGGGAAAAAGTTGAACTAGTAAGAATTGTTTTATGACACAGCACTTGAGTATTTCTGACGTTACTAGCTCCATTAAAGTCGACAAGCTGCAGGCCAATTATGTTTTAGTTAGCAAGTGAGAAGATTTACAGACGGCAACGCGTCATACAAGGGGGCGTGGCCTAGCCGATCTCACAATGTTCCCCTCTTTTTAGCCGTTTTTTTGACGGACTATAAACATATTTATCACACACCAATGAAGTCAAGCCAAAATCGGGTCCATATGGATGTTTTTCAGACCAAATTGTTTATTAGAAGCGAAAGACGGCACTCGTTGCAAACGTTAGCATATGTAGCATGATGCTAACATAGCTTCCCGGTTAGCATTATCCGTTTTTTAAGTATGAGATGTTGAACCACTTTGCTCCTCTCCTTGTCTCTGTATCTTTATTTAGTAGAAAAGCATATGTTCATAATTCAGCAATTTTGTTACTCCGAGGAAGCTAACCAGTGGTGGGCCCTGCTGGCCCTGACCAAATGAAGAAATAAAAGTGTAAAATATCTTAATAGTATATTTATTTAATTTCTAATGTATTTATATAATGTACAGTTTAGTCGCTTATATTGGTTTTGTTGATGTGTTACTGTGATTTCCTACTCAAAAAGTGCCTTAAACACCTCTCGCGAGCTGCTCCTCCTTCAGAACAGATTCTGCAGGCCCTGAGCTGTCACATGATTGACAGCCAGCGTGACTGACAGAATTATTAGCCAATCAGAATTCGATATACATTGACAGTACGCCCCCCAGGGCCTTCAGCAGCTCAGCAGCGCCCCCTACGGTGTTCGCCTGGGAAAACCGCTAATGTAGCCGCACATGGGCAAGACGTTCCAGCCACTCCGAAGAGAACCGGATAAACAGATATTCCTCTTGGAACTGTCCGAACGAGGCAAAATGAAGTGGATTTACTGATCACGGATATTGTGCGGCCCTTCATTATGAAGAGCTTCGAGAGCAAAGCAGCGGGAACGACAGCGGGACGTAGACGCTCGGCTCCCCGGACAGGAGAAGGGTTTCCCCGCGTCAGCTGCGCTGGGACTCGGGCAGGCAACAGGTACGAGACTACGAGCGCTAAAAAAAAAGGATCTCAAATAGCACCAAACTTTAAGTTTAGTATCTTTTATAACGGTTGATTTGCGTTTGAGTTGATCTCTGATGTCTCGCTCTGTCAATAAAACATCTCCTAAAAACAGCCGCCTGTTTCCACGTTATAACACGCTCGTCTCCGTCTGTCATGTGTCATGTGTTTCCGTATGCTAGCACGAGTGTTCCCGAAGGTGTTTGCTTTTGTTTGGAGTTGGAGGCACCGCTGCTTTGGTTTGCGTTGTAGACAAATCCTTTAGCGAACAAAAGCCACGCAAAAAGACAGTTTTATCCATACGCCTGTTGTCGATAAGTTTATATGGGTTTGACTGCGTGAACCCAGGTTGCTATTGAAGGCCCTGACTGAAACCCCACGGCCCGCCACTGCAGCTAACCCTAAGCGAACCCCCCCTATGTAATTTTTAAATCCATCATGTGTTATGTTCTTGAATGAATTAATCTACTACTTTTTATTGAGTGCTGGTTTGGATTACTCCTCCCATGAAAGTTTTGAAGCTAAAACGCTCTTCTTTGACTATTGGGACAAGGGCAATCAAATGTATTGGTGGCACAGAGTTGGGCATGAAGGGAGGGCACAGTGACGTGGATAATCGAATTAATAGGAACAATTTGAAAATGTGAAGTCGCTGGCACATGACAAATGCGTAAAACTGGCCCGTGGCGTGTTAGCTAACGACATGTAATTAATGATCATTAGCAGAGACATTACAGGCCTGGCTGCTCTGTCACGGACGTACAGCCGACCTTGCGAGTCTCCGCTTCGGAGGTGGGGTCAGCGTGGATTTGGAAAACACCCCAGGAGAAGAGACAGAGGGCGCGCGAGAGAGAAGGACATACATGAGAGACGACTGCAAAACTTGTTTTTACACCACCAACAGGGCGGTGGACAGGCGTTAGGGCGATGAATCCAGCATGGGAGAGAAGAGAGGCCATTTATTGCAATGCCCCAGCTTTTTTTTTGTTGTTCTGTTTTTTTCCCGCTGACACAGGGAACTCGGAGGGGGCACGCAGCTTTTTATAGGTCACATGCCACTTCACGATGATCTATGGATGCAGCCCCCTTTTGCAGACTTATACTGTTGAGCATGCATTATGTAGCTTAGCCAGGCGTGACCGTTTGGAGGGGGAGAGTCCCACCCCTCGCTCTCGCGTTGTCCCATCCCTCTGCTCTGCACTGCCCGTCACGTTGCCTTGATTGTCCTTCTAGTTTCAAATGTAAAATCACATTATAGTGAGATTGTGTGATGAATGAATAATGTACATAATTTAATTTTTCAAAAGACTATGTCAAAAATCTAATTTAGAAGGTAATGTTGCTGTACTTTTCCTTACGGTGTACTCATTTTTCGTTCCATTTCCACATGATTATTGCAAATTTTTCTTTTGAGGTATTGAGCTACTAAGACCCTTGTCTATACAAAACACATGAAGCTTTCCACCACCGAGTATGGAGTGAATGAATACAGGTGCTCGTCGTATAATTAGAATATCATGAAAAAGTGCATTCACTTCTGTTATTCAACTTAAACTGTGAAACTATTACATGATAGACTCATTACATGCAAAGTGAGATAGATGTATGGCCTTTATTTGTTATAATTTTGATGATTATGGCTCAGCTTGTAAAAACTTCAATTTAAAAATCTCATAAAACTAGAATATTTTAAAAATGAATTGTGAGCCATAATCATCAAAATTAGAACAATGAAGGCTTGACATATGTCACTTTGCATGTAATGAGTCTATATCATATATTAGTTTCACATTTTAAGTTGAATTACAGAAACAAATGCACTTTTTCATGATATTCTAATTATATGACGTTTCATTGAGTGAATTACTTGAATATACAAATGAAATTCACATTCCTTTTTCTATAGGACAACAACTGTAAATCTCTAACTTTCAAGCTATGTTTTAGTTTTTTTTACCTTATGTTGATAAAATGTTTGTTTTGTATATTGTTGGTATTTTTTTTTTTTCTCTTAGTACATAAATTGTTGCTAACTAGCCATTAATTATTGCTTCTGTCTCTGTCAAGTTTTCACACAGACGCCTCCTGTTGAGTGAATCGTTGGTCCATATGACAGAGACTAGAGCAAAAATTCACTATTTTTGGACCACAATTAGCCCCAGCATCAGGGGTATATGAAATACATAGATAACTTTATAAGATTTTCACCACACTGGCATTTGTGAGAAGAATTCTGTGTGTAAGCCTCCTTATATGAAGAGACAGTTCATTGTTTCTTTAATTGGAGGGGAAAAAACATGGTGTTGGAGATAAAAAACGTTTTGAGAAAGAAAAATGAACATGAAGAAAATAAGACAGAGCGTGTAACATAAAAGAGCATGACTCCCTTCTCATCTGTGTTACTTATCGTCACAGCAACAGACTGGCATGCAAAGCCATTAAAAATAAGGCTTTGGTTTTTAGTCTATGAGGAAAAAGACTGTGTTCCTCAAGTAGACTCTTGCATGTTTTGTTGACAGCACATCTAATGTTTAGACTTTACGTATTTTTTGTTTTTGTTATCTAGACTTTAGCTTGAGGTGCTAACTTTGTGACAAAAGCTGACTTCAGAAGTGGAACTTCCTCATAGTTTTTAATAGACATATTTTGCTGCCAATTCTTACTTGGTAATCCCACTTCTACAACTTTGTCTTCCTAGAGTTCTCAAACTTCTTCCTGCAATAACAGTGGCTCAAGTTCATCCACAGATTGGTGATGAATGGAGACATCTAAGCAGACTGTGTCCAGTAAAATTGCGATTTTGATTCGACTCGGAATAATTGTTTTATGTCCCACAACATAAAAGGAGTATCTATTAGTTATTGCTGAGCTCTGACTTACATGTCAGCCTGTGAGCGCATGTATGTGTCTCCTGCTGCGTTAGCGTCAAATGATTCGGGCTCCAATTTATGCGGCGTCGCTGATACTGTGGCGCATGTGTGGAAATGGCCGCATGTTCTCTCGCTCTCTCTCCCTCCCTGCTGACAGGTCCGGCCCCGCCATGATTTATAACACCCGCGGGAGCAGACAACGGGCCATCCTCACTTAAGATTTACTCCCAGATAAATATTAGGATTCATGGAGCAAACATTAGCAAGGACCAGCTTCATCTTGTCGGGTTTATTGCCAACACTGAGGAGGATTGAATGAAGGTTTACGTACTTCTGAGGTGACGTAGTATACAAGACTGTGTATAGTAGTCACATGTTAAATATATATTGCCCAGTCTAGAGGCCAAAGTTGGGACAGGCTTTCCAATACCAATAAGCTATTATGCATTGGTTAGACACAATGTATAAGCGTCTTGCAAATAGAACAGTTAAATGAAATTGTTACATGCTTCGGGGTGAGGCTGGTTCACTTGAGGAGACAACGGCTTTGCAAATCCATTTTTAGTTCGGTACATTTGAACAACAAAATCCTACACGTGGCTAAGCTTTGGCAAATAATCAAGACAGACCTAATTTAGTCTAGTTTTGTCCGTGTGAAAAAGTGTGGAATGAAATGAGGCGAGTCAGTGAATTTGTAATGTTGTTATAGAGAATGGAATTATGGTAATTTGGCTGCGCATTCAGCTGCATTGTTTTAAGAGTGGGGGCGGATTAAAGCAGGCAGTGAATGGTTAACATCTCACAGTAATGGGACAGGGCACGAACCAACCTCATAGCATTCATCAGTGTGTCCTGCAGAACTCCAGGGCTCATTATGTGAACATGAGACGACTTACTAACCCCATGACAGAGGAAGAGATTACTGTTCGTGTAAGATGCATGCAATCTGTTTCTAATGGCCATGGACGTATTGATGAAAAAGAGATGATGGACAAAACAAGGTTGACCGAGCAGAGCTTTACAAAACTCCACAGTACTCACTGCGCTGCTGCAGGGGATGTCCTTGACCTTGAGCCAGGCCAGGTCCAGGGTGCCCTCTCCCTTGTAGCACGACTGCAGCCGCTCCTTTATCTTCTCATTGATCTTCCGCAGAGAAAACACGCACAGCGCCGAGTCCTGGGTGTCCTGCCGCGGGCGCCTCTTCTGCCCTTTGGAGAAGACCGCAAAAAGCACATCGTCGTCCGGCGCCACGTCCAAAGAGCGTGCCAGGATAGAGCCCGCTTTGGCGAGGTAGGCCGCCTCCAGCAAACGGTACTCCACGTTGCCACTAATGCAGCCGATGGGCACCTCCACGTAGGAGTTAAACGCAGTGTCGGCCTTGCACAGGCGCACGATTTTAGAGGTGTAGACCTGCTCCTTCCCCGCCGCAGATGAGCCCGTGGTGGGTCCGCCACCCATCTCCGGCTGCAGCGTCAAAAAGTAGACAAAGTTCCCACTCGCAAAGCCATAGATGTAGTAGATGTCGAAGTCTGGGATGACCGTGAATGTGTCGGATGGGATTTTGATCATAGAGGCCACAAACTCGTCGTGGAAGACGTACGCGAACATGCCGTCCTCTTCGGAGTTTCTTGCTAACTTTCGGCTGGAGATGGTTGGAAAGTACTCTGGTTTCCCGTCTACAGCTGTGGCTACAAACAGCATGTCAGGAGAGGCGTTTCCATAGGACACAATGACGCCAAAGACGGCGCCGCTCTCGTTGACCCCAGAAAGGTAGTGCTCCTTCTTATGAAACGGCTCCCCCAGTTTAAAGAGGTCATCGAGGCGCAGCAGTTTGCAGATGCCCTGGTAGAGGCTGCCGCACGCTAGTAGCCTGTTCTCCCTGTAGTCCATCAGGAGCATCTTATTCACGTTGTTGGTGAGCGTCAAAGGTTCGCTGCAGGGCTGGACGATGCGAGGAGGGTAGCACTTCCGGTTGTCCTCATCCGGCCCGGTTTCGTGGGACACCTGGACTTCCAAGCTCGGGGACAACTTATAAATACGATTCACGGCACCCAAATACACATTACCGTTACGATTGTCCACGGCAAGATGGTTGAAAGTCCACTCCGGGTTTTCCGCGTGAAAAGAGGAGTACTGGTCCTGCTGCAAAGAGGCTGTGATGACTTGCGACCCCGAGCTGAGCGCCTGGGGGCCGTGCACCATTGTGAGGGCCGGCACGGGAAGGACCAGGCTGGAAAGGACCCAGCAGGTGAGGAGGCAGGTCGGCGTCCGGGAAGGGGGCATTGTGACTGTGGTAGAAGCTCAAGCCGGTGGAAAAAAGGGACAGACCAGTGCTGTCAGTCAATCACGATCAGGCCTCTTTCAGGGAGGGCATCTTGAACCTGCAACAACAAGGGACACAATGTTAATACAGCTGTAACAAAGTAATAGAAATACACTTGGCTGATCTCACAGATAAGCATTTTTGCGGTACACATCGCAGTAAAGTGGGTGAAAAGTGTTTGGTAAACATGCACCTAAGTGTTGAAAGTTCTTGAGTCATCTTCTGTACTCGCCTCTCATCCAAAAGGCTTCCTCAGCGCCGCTAAGGTTTACAGCTCACACACCACTGGGAGAGGTTTTGAGTAGCCTTTAATAGAGCGGAGGGACTTAGTCAAGCTAACCTCTCCCAGTGGTCTTCATCTAGTCCGCGTGTGAGCTGGAGTAACTAAGTCCTACACGTCAACAACAGAAGTACAGAAGATGACTCAAGAACCTTTATCTGAGATGGGCAATGCCTGTATGACTAAGATCTTACACAGACATGCATCTAAGTGTGTTCTTTCTGGAGAAAAATTATACAAGTTAACTCCATTTTAGAGGTTTTCAAATCAAGATTCAGCTCACAGTGCACCATCTAAACATACCCAAAAGCATAAACAGTTGACAGAAGACCTGAATGCGAAATGCTAAATAAATACAAGAATCACAGGCAGTTTGTAACATTTTCATGGAGGTCTAAACTAAAGGATTAGCTAGTTTTATACATACAACCCTATGGAGATCATGTTTTTTTGCAGTTTTGTAAATGACATTACCTAAATAACTGCAGTCTTTGCTATACTGTATGCCAACACTGCGCATAAAATTGCTATTTTGATTTCTATATTTCTATTAAGCCACTGCCACAAAGTAAAAACGAAGCACTAACAATCTATTCTCTTGTTTTCCGCATAAGCAAAAGTACAGTGAATGTGTTCCTCCTCGAGGCCGAGGATGCGTGTTGTCTTAGAAGTAGGTGAGAGGGGGGGTCCCGGAGGATGTGATCAGCGCAGTGCAGTACCATGGTTTTGCATGGCCCCCTGCCCCTGTCCACCCCTCCCAGTCTTTCCGCTCAAGTCGCCATGCACCTAATTGATTCTCCCCCTGGAGAAGCAATTTGCATGCTTTGGCGATTCCTCTCTTTCCTCCCAATAGGGCAGCTCACCTGCTGACACTGCTAGTACAGAGAAAAGGACCTGCTCCTCTCTTAAAGACACACACACACACCTGCACACACACTTGCACACACCGGGAGGTTTAAAGGTGGAAGGAGAATAACTAGGATGGAAACGCATGTGGTCGCAGAATAAGGGTCATTTCCACACTCGCCATTAGACATACAGTACATGTCACACAGCAGTCGATGATCAAATGGGAAAGACTAGGTTTCCTATAAACACTGTGGTCCCTCGTGTGGACTGCTGCTCATTAAGCCTCTCCGGTGTGTGGAACATGGCAGGACAAGCAGAGGCAACACCTGGGTAGTAACCAGCTTCTGGTTTTACACAAACACTCGTAGTGGGGGCTCAAACGTATTAGAATGAAAGCACCTGGGGTTGATCATGTGATCGATAGTAAAGAAATCGAATGTACTGAATCATGATCTGGCAAATTAGAGTTTATTCTATTGAGATTCAGTGTCTGTGCAATAGATCAATGAACAAATAGAGATGTAGGTCAGAAAGTGGGTTTGACTAATATCAGTGGCGTGTGTTTCATGGTTCATATTGCAATTTATATGGTCTATATCATGATCTGTTTTTTTTTTTGCCATCCCGCCCAACCCTAACAACATTATGTAATGTCAACAATAGCAGGAGCCAGGCTACAAAATACCTCTTTAGACAACATACTATTTTTAGTTTGAAGCCACGTTTTTTGAGGAAATTGTACCAAATATGTTGGTAAACAGCTTAACCTCCTACAGTGTCTGAATGTATGTCACACAGTCATAAATGCTATGAGTCAAATGGGATTAGCAGATTATGAGTGAGTAAGAAGTAGGGTAATTACGCATAATCCTCCATTTCCAAAAGAGAAGAATAGATTGCGCACACTTCTCCATCTGTAATCTGTCAGATGAATGACAGCTGCAAGAATATGCAATTACAGCAACTCTAGAGAGACTCGCTTGGATGTTAAACTCTGTACATCTCAATGTGGGGGGTTGTAATTTACCATGAATGTAGATCACATAAATGTGGCCCTTTTGATTTGGCAAACAGGTCCACAGATTCCATTAATATTGCTGTAAATCTTACTAAAACGTGTTAAAGTAATATTGGTTTCTGGATCAGTGGTTTGATTCAGAAGATTAGGGAAGGCATAATAACGTAAATTCAGTTTGAACTACATGAAATTGTCAAAAGCAATGCAATCGAAGTGTGTCACTCAGCACATAACAGGACCTTACTCAATAATTATCGGTTGGCAAGTGCTAAACATTAGGACAAGTTATTGAAGTGTTATTTAATTAGAAAAATGGAAAATCCACACATGTTGAACCTGATTTTGCCAGCTTCGCGTCCTACATGAACTTCCGCTTCTGGACATGAAAATTCTAGTTTCCAAGTCATTGACTTCAGTTTCCAGTGGCGAGAGAGGGTGCGATGTGGGCATGCGTTTGTTTTCGTTTGTTAGATACTTTAAAAAGTGTAAATAAGAATCCGTTCGCTTCACTCAAAATTCCTCCATGACTATCGGCCGATAATGAGACGGAGAGATAATAAGACGATGATCAGTGGGAGATAGTGCAAACAGACTACGAGACAGTGGAAGACAGAAATGTGTGCCCTAGATGCGGGACCCACACTCGCCGCCTCCTGCTGTGATCTGGCACCTATCAGAAGAATGAGCGTCACTCTGCGCTGTGTTCCTCCTCTCACTATACACACATTCAAACACACAAAAGGCAGTGGCAATACATAGGAAACTGAATTTACACAATGTACACAGTGTGTCAGAGGTGCAAGATGAAAGAGGGAAAGCTGTAATTGTCAAAGTTCTTGCATGTGTAAAAGGTTTTGTTTTGTATTTACAGTGTTTAATGGATAAATATTTAGCAAAGTGGTAGAGGGGTAGAGCTTTACAATAAAGACATGGTTCACGCCCAGTTTAGACATGATTTGGTTCAATAACAATGTATTTCAGATCCTGTTTGGACCCTGTTTAGTCATAATTTTAACTTGACACCAGGACTAAGTAATGGTCTAAACCAGAGTTAGAATCAGTTCTATAGACCATGTTTAAACGTTAGGGTTATTTATTGCGTATTTAACAATATTTTGCTAATAAAATACAGTATATCACTTTTTTTATTCTAATTTGGGTCGCAACTTGTCATTATAGATTGATTTGTAATCCCGATGCCATACCAGTCGAGAACCACTGCTCTAAACTAAACCAGCAGTTCTCAAACCTTCCCACCAAGTACCAGCCGTAAAAAAATATTTATTTCTGGGTGAACCAGATCCAAACCAGGTGAATAACAGGACTAAACCAAGTTTAAACTGGGTTTAACCTGTCTAAAATAGCCTTACACTGGGACTAAAGTAGTTCCAAAGGAGGTTAACCCTAGGCGCATTGACTTGCCTTGTTTACGAAATGCGCGGTATAAATAAAGGACAGAAAGATCATTAAAATGGTTAGTAAATGAAACAACGATTACAACTGCTGAAAAGCATGTGCAGCACAGTTTGAAAACTGCTGCCCTAAAGGAAATGATCACTTCAATGTTGTATAACGCCCGGTTAGAAATCATGTCTAGAAACTGCACTTTTCTGTACTCAGCCATGTGCATATAGTTTATCACTCCTCGGTATAAAAGCAGCCACAAGAACCCATCTCCTGCTTTCACTGATAAGGTGATCATTTTAACATGCCTATCACTAATCTTACCCCGCTACTGTGAACAGATGGCACATTTGTCTCTCTCTTAGGAGGACTTGGACAGAAAGGAGGGATGAGGACAGAGGAGAGGATGGAGGAGAGAAAGCAACGGCGCCATCCTTGGTGTTTACTTCAAGACGAGGATTAACAGAATGGATTACTGTCAGAAGATACCCCGTCGAGATCGGGGTTAGGAGGTCTAAGCCACCACAGGGCTGTTGATATTACAGAGAAAGCCTTAAGATGGTATTGTCAACTTCGACTACAGCACTGACAATTGCTATGTGATGACACAGGGACAAGATTTGAGGTATATAAATATTAAGTCGGGGGGAAAAAGCATGGACTATGCCATACTACATCATAGAAGTAAGTATTCAACACATAATGAGTCACTTCTTTTATTTTTAATTAATGTTACGTTTGTTTGTACATTTGGTTACACTTTCCACAATGAGTAAATATGTGATTGCCCTTTGACGGCTGAGGTAAGAAGTTTGCAGTGGGGAGCTTAGTAACAGTCATTTCATTTTCAATACAGACATGCAAATAGATCTATATAGTGAATGTTGAAGTAAAATGACAATGGGCCTCCTTCACTCTTAAAATTGTGGAGATAAAATGTCAGTTATTCTGTTTATAACCTTATTTAACGATGCTAAGGTTAAATTCACCCCAGACACTAAACTATGTACAATTTGTTATGAGAGCAGCGTAAGTGCCTGAGAATGGTTTCTGTTTCGTCTGTGTGTACAGGGCTGTAACAACTATATCATTCTGTGTGAATCTCTGTGACTTCCTTAATGTTTACTCGCTTGTGTGAGAGCTCTAAAAGCAGCATGTTGTGTCTCTGACTTTGTGCTCTTCTAATTGTTGCTCTTGCTAATGAATCTGGCTCTGGGCACACTCTCCGGGAGTTTTTTGGTCATATTTTAAACTTTCACAAAATCCGTATTTACAAAGGCAGTGTCAGGAAACTGCACCAGATTCTTAAGTAGGGTAAATTCTTCGCACGTGTGCTGAGTTTGGTCAATCCCAATTTGGAAGTGCATGCGTGTAAGGACTACTGTAATTAGCATAAAATATGTCACCACCTATCATTCGCCTTAAAAGGACAATAAGTGCCATTAGCTCATTAGCGCTTTGAGAAACTTGGTAATACAGGCTTGTAAATACAAATATAAGGCATTATTATTATTATGTGCAACAGGCAAAGATAGGAGGATACGAATGGCACAACACGAATCCAAAACTAATCACCAACAAAACCCCAAAGAAAAAATTCTTCAGCACCACATGCTCAAGAAGCCACCTAAACCTTTGGGCAACTTTGCCCTCATTAAAAATGATTAAATACATTTAACCTGCGAAAGGGTTTTCCTTCTCTTTCCGTGGGTCAGTCCTATAAAGAGATGCAGCGGCAGCATGACACTCCACCCGCGTAGCTCAACAAGTAGAGTGCACACCTTTGTAAACACAAGGTCGTAAGATCGAGGCTGACGCTTTAATGCTATGTGTGAAACTGCGTTCAAAGGTTTTAGCAGTAATATGTAACGTTTATGATCGATATTTGGATACCTTCCTCATCTGATCTCAGAAGAATAATCTTCTCCCCACATCACCTGAGGAGCCATGCTGTCTGTGAAAGACAGAGACCCCGGAATTTACCTTTGGATACAGTACTTGTTATCTCTTCACATATCGCCGTAAATCTGATCACCTCCAGACCAACCCAGCTTCAAAGCCTCCTCACTGGACTTCCTGCTGTGCCATGAGCCAACTTTCGATGGAAAGTGGCTTGGCATTTTGGAACTTAACCAAAGTCACTATTGAAGCGACGGTCTAACTTACTTTTAACCTTGGAATCCGCAGAAACAAATCCTCAAGTTTATTTCACTGGACATTATTTTCAAGCAAATCACTAATGATTGTATATATCTGCCGCTGTATCAAACATATATTTGTACAGTTTTAAATTCCCTGTCAGCCTCCATGTCAACACGTGGTGTATCTTTACGCGAAATAATGCTGTACCATAATCATCATCTTCTAATGTTTAATTGTCCATCCATCCATCCATCCATTTTCTTCCACTTGTCCGTTGCCGGGTCCTGGGGGCAGCTGTTGGAGCTGCCCAAAACACATTGCACCAGCCCCTATGGCTCCTCCTGCAGGTGATGGGTCCACAGAAGGATGGCCTCATGGTTCTAACCGGGCCTGTTGGTCTCTCATAAGGGGCTTCTAATTGTATTTAAACTAATCTATTTAAACTAGTCTTCATTTAACTGGAGAAATATTAAGTTTTCCCTCCTAAAAGAACAAAGAGAAATTTATATTTGGAGCCCGATCACTCAGTGTATAACTCCAGTCTAAGGACCGGACCGTCCAGTCCGGTCCTTAGACTGGAGCCTATAAAAAGTCTAGGTCACACCTCCACTTAAATTCGTCAAGTTCTTCAACTTCTCCTCTGAGTTCCCTCAACGGCAATCCGTGCCCCAAGCTGTGCCCAGGTTTACCTACCGGAGATTCTTTGCCCTATCAAGAGGACAAAGCCTTTTGTTTCCAAGCTGGTCACTCCGACCTGCTCTCAAGGAGAGAACTTTAAGAAAATACAGCAAACAAGGATTCTGGACTCCGTTTACGATGTGCAAACTGGACCTTTCAACAATTGCAACCAAACAGAACCTGCCTTTAAATTGATTCATTGCCACCTCTGAACCTAAACGCTGAACTGAATGGTCCCTGCCTACAGCCTGCCTACGACCCAAACGGATCAGCCCCTTTCAACCTACGCCGAGCCCAAACCAGCTGCTACCATCTTTGCCACTTCCGTGTAAGACAAACCCAGTTCTGAAAATGTTTGGCGTTCAGTTTAAGGTAATTTAATATCCATCCAGAAACTCAGAAGGGAAACTTCCCCCTTTCTCTGCATAACAGCAGACATTCGTGTCAATTTACTTGCACCTTGAAAGCAACGTTAAATGGGATTGAAGTTAATACTTTGTCAAATCTGATTTGCAAATAGTAATTGTATGCTGTGTGTGTTGTTTGAGCTGTGAATAAATTAATACACTTCTGATGCATTAAGCTTTGGGTTTCAAATTATTTTATGCATCATTGAGTATATAAGACTCCCTTAAATTGTTAATGAAAACACAGAATTATGAAACAACAACAAGGCAAAAGCTAGTCCACCAGTAGGTGCTCTGTTTAATTATATCCTTCTTGGATTTCCCAACTGGTTGAACTACATTTTTGGTGTCTCTTGTAAAAAGAAGACACCCCACAAAATTTCTGGAGCCTCTGCGTGAGGACAAAAACAAAATCACTACAACTACATTGATACTTTACTAGCCATTAATAAAAGTAATATTACCAACTTATTTCTAAATAATGGCATCAGTAATTTATTATAATTATATTTACATTATGGAATTAACTAATACATTTAATACAGTATATACATACTGTTATGCAAGGGAGTGCTCTCAAAATGAATTCCGTTTTTTTTTTTGCAATGACAATAAAGACCTATCCTATCCTATATGACTCAGAATGTTGGGTTCCATCAGGAGCATGATCGTGAACAGAACTGGAGATGTTTTTGTTTGTTCTCCAGACTGTTCTTAGGATTTATTCTTATACAGGAATTTTCAGCTAAAAACAAGTTTAATGAATGCCAAAAACCTTCCTAAGAAGGTGTTAAGAACAAATGTGTGAATCATGCCCAATATTCTTTCCCTCAGTGATATTGTATAATTGGTCTTTAATGACATCATGGCACCATGGATATTAATTACAACCACAGTACCAAGTGACAATATTATTAAATATTATTGACATCGCATTATGCAGAATTCAGCAGAATTCAGAAGAGGTAAAGGTTCTTTTTAACTTCATAAAACCATACTTCATAACATTTCAGCCAGTAAAAACAAATAAAATATGAGAGTTTATTTAATTGCGGTTGTTTATCGGTGAAAAGTTCGCCCTGACTCGTATCTTTGCTGCAAGCATGACATCATCAGTTCATCTCCATGAAGATGTTATTGCTTTGCTTTGACTACAGAGAACCATTATGTCCTCTTCCAGATGCATTTTTTTGGGGTCAGTCAGCGCTGAGACGCTTTGGTATCCCTGCCATGTTTTTTATCCATTGTGAGCTTAAAAATAAAAACTACAAATGCTCTTGTGACAAGATGACATGTTACTTTTAATATACACCTAATAAGTAATTTGAAATGAAGCTGAATGCAAAAAATACCTGCTGTTAGTGAGAAAGGCTTTGTAATGAGAGCAATGTGAGTGATAAACTGATCAGAACGAGTGGGAGAGAAGATTTTTGGAGTTTAAAATCACCTAGGAGCACCACCTTATGGGCAAGCATTTTCATAATATGCAGGATTACTCAAGCATGTATGAAACCAAAAGAACTGCATGTACGCTTATCATGGGAGACCAACAAGTTTAGCATAATATAGACCTTTTTAATAAACAACGTTCTCTCCATTTGCTCCGTTTCTTTCGCTTTTGCCCAAACTTTCCTTCAGAGACATGCTAATCCTTCTTGGTGGGATGAATTTTCCACACGCCCATTATTCAGAAGTCTCATTGCCAACAAACAGACTTGGGCCTTTACTCTCTATATAAATAATCCGCATTGAATTGGGAGTCCTTGGTTTTAGCATCACAAGTGCACCGCTACACTGCAGAAAGTGTGAAGCGTGACATAGCCCACAGGGACATAGCTCTCCCTCTCTCTCTCGCTCTCAGTCCTTGGTAGCACTGCATAAGGTCACTCCAAGTAGATATACGGGCCTGTGTGCGCGGATGCGGATGCAAGTGGAGATTGGTGGAGTGCCTTATCATCAGCCAACATCAAGAGGCAGTAATATTGTTATAAGGGTTGTTGAGGAGGCACTGGGCCCCTGTCAGCACCGCTCTGTGATTGGGTTACGGGCTGTGGACAGCTTCCTGATGGGAAAAGGTATCTCTCATTAAGCCTATTAGCACAGATAGCAGGAATCCCAATTTGAATGGTTAATATTAGACTCAGTGGTAAAGGCTCTATGCACACGAGTGACTTGACTCTCTCGCTATTTTCCCAATAAGGATTAGCGATGTCGTGCACAATGCAAGGGATAGATCTAGAAAACCAAATCACAGACAGTGAGATACTGATGCAAAGTCACTGGCTACGTGTTAAAAACATTACGTTGGATGTAAATAGTTGCTTGGAGTAAACGTCTGTGTTTATTGAGGCAGGACATTTTTTTCAATCAATCAATCAATTAAACTTTATTTATAAAGCGCATTTCATACCGAAAAGTATCACAAAGCGCTTTACAGATTACAACATTTAAAACAATACGCCCAGCACACCCTCCCATCCCCTCCGAATATACAAACGTTCCACACACATTCAAACTTTTACCCCACTGTCACTTACTCACACACACACACACAGAATAAAATAAATAGATACATGAGGCTGGGTACAGATGGACAAGTGTGGAAACCCCATTTGAGGAGCCGTCTGCTCTGCTCTGACCCAAGAGAGCCCAGAGGAGGCGCGGCAGAGACACCACACCTCCACCTGAGCACCCACAGGACAGCACCCACACTGCTCCCGAGCCAGAGGGCCCCTTCAGAGGAAACACTGGGAGAGCCTAAAAATAATAAGAAACCATCCACAAACACTCATAAGAGTTTAAACTCCAGAAGTAAAAGCAATTAATGAAGTTAGAAATAAATTATATATATATATATATATATATATATATATATATATATATATATATATATATATATATATATATATATATATATATATATATATATATATATATATATATAATTAGGATTAAATGAATAGATGTCAGTTAAAAGCTAAGCTAAAAAGGTGGGTCTTGAGCCTGCTCTTAAAAACATGAATGTTCTCTGTGGTCTTAAGCTCTTCCGGCAGGACGTTCCAGAGGCGAGGACCATAATATTGGAAAGACGCCTCGCCGTGAGTCTTTCTGTTGACTTTAGGAATAACTAGGAGACCTCTGCCAGAGGAGCGAAGGGGCCGTGAAGGTTCATGAGGTAAAAGCAGTTCTGAACGATAAGAAAAGGACCGAGACCATTAAGACATTTAAAAAACATTAAAATAACTTTAAAATGGATCCTGAAACACACATATGCAATGACATCCGGTGGTGCTGCTCTGAGGCGTCACGCACAACAGTGCTGCCACATATACGTGTGTTTTAATGTGATCTAGCGGTTAAAAACATCCATTCCTATTATCTCAGATCCCTCTCATGTCCTGCACTCCCAGCTCCCATCCAGACGACGCAATAGAGTTTCTATTAAAAAAAAAAGTGATACCTAAACAGGTACAAGAACTCATTCCTCCCTCATTCTTCGGTGAATCTCCTGAACTCAGGCCAAAGTTTGATTGTGATGGAATGTGTTTCTTTGTATTGACCATGGTTCATCGTCCTTGTCATTATGTCATTATATTTTTCAAATTTCCTTTAGGACAAATAAAAGAAATCTTGAATCTTAAACAACTAAACTAAAAAGTACGGCTCATTTAAAATCTTGGTGCCATTTTAATGTTTATTTAGTGTTAGCCGCTAGCTTCAAGACAAAAACACAGTGATGAGCAGGAAGTTTCCTCCAGTGAATTCTTTGCTCCTGACGCAATGTTTTTAACATGCTGCTAGTGACTGTCCACCAGTAACGCAGTGCTTGTCATGTAATCTTAAGCTTTTTTTGAAGGGGACAATGGGCAATAACGGGACAGGAAGAGCAGCGCCTCAAGACGATCCACTCGGAAGTCACTTGACGCTTGTGTGCGTATAGCCCATTCACCAAACATTCCATACTACTTGCAATCTGATCAAAATCCCAATATAAAGGTCCTGTGTTTTGCTTTATTCTGTTTTGTTCTACTAAGCCTTAGCATCTAGAAAACATCCCGCAGTATTGAAGACGTTGTTTAAGTAGAATCAGAATCAGAATTGTTTTTATCGCCAGTTTTAGCGAACAGGTTCACATACTAGGATTTTTTTGTTATTTTTTTTCGGTTCAATCGTGCAACATGAAACATAAAGCATATAACACATAACTTAGATAAATAATACCTATAAAAACTTTTAAACTATAAGACTAAAACTATAAGGGCATAAAGAACATTAAAATAAAATGTGATAAAGACAACAATTAACGCCAGCAGAGGGCACTATAGTGTCTTCTGACGCTTTGGTGAAAAAAGTTATTCAAAAAAGAGAAAATAGTCAACTATAGCAATCACACCAACCCACGCATTGAAGAGAGTTTGGGTACAGACAGGAGAAGAATAGGTTTACTCTCTAAAACACAGACAACTTTATGGAGTACATAGCAACATGGTTAAAAGCTTAAAGTCAATTACAATAAGCACCAAAAAAGCAACAGTTATGTACTTAATACAATGAGATAACGTCAGTGTGACTCCAGATCTTATTATGTATAAAACCCAGCAAACGTCTTAGAGTTTAGACATCTATCATTTCAATTTGTAGAAACAACAATATGACTATTATTTCAATGTTCAGAAATATCACACCTCGATAGTTCTCTAAAATCGCAATGTTGCTTACCTGTTCTGTTGTAGCTATATTTTGGCATTGAAGCTAACTCGCTACCTACTGAAAGCGATATCGCGTAATTAGTATATACGCAGCCAGGAACAGTCCTTAAGTGGTGTTGCCAGGCTCTGTCTGGCAGCCACTTTACAGCACACATTCAAAGTACAGAAATCTCACCCTCTCCAACTCTTTTTCTCATCTTCTCATTTCCAACACCAACAACACGCATCAGCTGAAACACCCCAACCATCGAAATGCTCAAACATTACCAATAATTAAAATTCTCATTTGTTCAAAAGATGACAAAGTCTGACACATGCAGAGAATAGGCTGCAGACTTGTCTACAAATACAAAACTATGCAGAGTAAGTTCACATTTTTGCATCTGTTTCTTATTCCTTCCTTCTAAAATGCTTCCTGCTTTTGCTTTTTGTATTCCAATCTTCAGTGACAGATCTGTTATTTGCAAAAAGTGCAGTCTGAGCATTAGGCTCCACAGGGAGACACGCCCACTGCTTCAGGAAACTGAGCAGGTTCTTCTCAAATCTTTTGGGAAAATCTGTGATTCAGGTTCAAACAAGCCCAGAGTGAATCGCTACAACAACACTTAGAACAAAATCATTCAAAAAGATTTAGCAATAATCGCAGTTTGAATGACAGCAATCCCTACAGAAGGCAAGGCAAGGCAACTTTATTTCGTACACAAGGCAAGTCAATGCACCTAAAAATTGACGTCACTATGGTACGGCAACGTATAGCATTCATTTGAAATGCAATACATTTGGATTTACCGGCCAGTAGGGAGAGCTTTCGCCCCCTACTGACTGACGCCTTCTCCAGGACGGCATCCCAGGTGTGGGATCAAATGTACGCTCCGTCGTCCCGGTTCATAGATGTTGGTGCACGTTTCCTGATCTCGATGGCTTCTCTGATCCAGCGGTGATACTTGTTACTTTCGGCAGGGATGACCCTTGTCCCAGTTCATGACGTGGTTCTCCCTCTTACAATGATAATGGTAAACAATGGTAATCCATGTAAAGCTGCCTACGATACATCATTTTTACCACCAGGTGACTCTTCTGAGGAAGATCACAGGAAGTGATCGAAACTAGTAAAGCAGGTAAAAAACCTTCTGTTTTACTGAAAGAACAATCTTTAATAGTTTACGGATTACGATTCTCTAGTTTACAGATTGGCTATTCTTAATGTGAATGCTCCTGATTCCTGAATACAGTGGCGTTGTTCGATAATTCTAGTGGGATAATGGACATTGTCACTAACATGAAAGTTCACCATTTGTGTCTTTTTTTTTTTGTCGAATATTTCTCCTGCATATACAGTACCATCTTACAAAACAGCCATATTAGCTATTTTGATAGACAGGCAATTTATTTTCTAATATTGAGATTGAAATGGTGCACATGCTAGACACATCTAGAGCATTTCAGCATAATGTTTGGGGATGGTGTGTGCAGCGTAAACTCCAGAAATGTGTAGGCTTTTGCTACAGAGTCAGAAGCTTGCAAACATAACAAATCCTTATGGAGATAACTTTTACTGTTCTTGTCAGGGATCAACAAATTACTGAAATAATTGCGGCCTTTGAGATTTGACAATTGCAGTCATCAAACTTTCAATTTCATTCCAATTGGGATCGCTCATTGTGCTGACCTAGCCTATACAATGTTGTTACGGCATTCGAAACCCAGCAACAGCATGCAGTCAGTGCTCACAGAAGTCATTGGTGCGCTGTGTGTGTGTGTGTGTGTGTGTGACGTGTCTATGTGCATAGTTGAATGTTGCTGGCGATCTAAGCTCATTACAAAGGACAAGAAATGCCGTTTTAGACATAAACAGTCCTATATTAATCTAAGCGGTCTTATCCCGCAGTGCCGCACACACTAGAGGAGCCCGGTCCACGCCTGCGGGTCTAATCACTGCACTGGTTGATTGGTTTTGCTCGAAGTGCATGGATTAAATCTTATAATCCGCACACAAGACTCAATAAGACCCCAACCCCTTGGAATACTGTGCACAGCTGCACCGAGGTCAGTGCGTTTGGACACCGTTTTGTGCCTGTGAAGTCATTAGAAATGATCAATAATGCGACAAAACACTGGGCTTCCTCGCTTTTTGAAAATATATAATAGCCATTTTTTGTGGGCGATTTTCAAGGTTGCCGTTAGATTTGTGGATTTATGTACTGACGATCAAGATTCAGTTCACACTAGTGCACATTGTATATACTTTCAGGAGCATTAAGAGAAGAGAAGTCTGAAATACTGAGAACTTAACTAATACAAGAATCTTGTATTAGTTGAATGATAAACCCCACTGTACAGGGGATTTTACTGATTGGGATCATTTATATTGGATTTTTTTTTTATTCAAGTGAGATTAATTAACATTTTAATTGTTAATTTACAATAAGAAAGGCAGAGAGTGCTACACTGGATATATATATATAAAAAAAAGATGTGTTATTTGTAACACAGGTGCTATTCAGACTTGGAGGGTAAAAACTAAAGGAGAAGCTAAGGCACTCTGTATTTGTAGGGACAATTACAGTAGACCAGCGTGTTTAATCTTCAACAGGGCTGATTAGTCGTGTATCACATTTAAAGTGGAGAGCCTTCCTGAGAAAAAAAAGCATTATTTTATTTTTATATTATTTTTTTATTACAATATATGCAATTTACAGCCTCTCCTTGCCACTTGAATTTTTTTTTTACGTAACAATGAAAACAAATGATTGGGCATTTCTTGGGTATTTGGGTCATTTCAGCTGGTATTTGTTGTACAGTACACCCGGGGGAGACCATTTAAGTTGAGATCATTTACTCAAGCGTCATTCTCTCGTTCACATCTTATTTGGAGCCCGAATCCTGTAATACATACAGTGTCAAATTGTAAATTAGGTGCAACACGCCCACACAAAGCTATTTTCCAGCTTGCACTTGCTATTTTGCACCTGTCTTGATAAACGACTCCCCAAGTGTAATGGTTTGGCTTCCTATGTTTTACCTAATCTGGTTATACGGAATAACAATTCAGAAAACCCGTGGGCCTGAATAAAGTCAACATTGTACAGTATATTCAAAAAACTTTACAAAACCAATCTGCAAATCACAACATGTTGAATCATAATGCTAACAATTCAAACTTCATTTTGATTAAGAAAAAGCTTTAAGGTTGCTCGAATGGGTACCAAGTTTAAGTTTACGTACTATTATGAGGACTGATAAGTACAGTGGTATCCATTATTGTAGGAGGTGGGTGGTTTTGCTGTGGTGACACTAGGAACAATTAATGCAAAGAGACTATTTGCAAAAGACCCCAGTATATCAAAAACTTCACACGTGTCTTACATTTTTCAGCCAGGCCTCAATTAAAAAGACACATCTGACCTGATTTCCATGTCTGCTCCATGCTCATACTTTGTCTCCACGTACTATATCGCTCAATATCAATGACCTGAGCCTGGTCGGTATGGGATAGATGGAGAATGTGGGACATACTAGTGAAGACAGAACGCCTCACACCTGCAGAGACTCGCAGCGGCCCCAGTAATGGGCTGAAAAGGCTGACAAATGAGCACTTTGACAGGCTGTGTCACGGAAATATCTTCATTTTACCCATATTCATCAAACCCAGCAGTATAAGGCATGGAGAAAAAAGGACATGGAAGAAAGGAATGGTGGCCCTAATTGGATAGTACTCTCACTGCAAAAGGTCTCGAGTTTGATTCCAACACATCACTTTGAATTTTGTGGCAGATATATTTACACCTACTGCCAACATTTTTTGAGATTTCTTTCAAAATACAATCGATCTGGCATAGGCTGGCGTGTGTTTGCCCGGGTTTCCCTCTTTACGCTGGCAGTTGTTCCTCGACAGACTGTGCCAAACGACTGTCACATGAACTGTACTGAAATGGAAGCAAAAATAGAACATAAAATCCACATTTCATACACACGAATTACGCTCATCTTGACACTTGGCATCTCTGAACATGCTTTAACACAGTGGGTAAGCTGTTTTCCACAAATAGAGCTGCGAGGACTGTTTTTTTCGATGTCTCTGCTCTCTCTTACGTGTCTTGAGTCTGTCCCTTCCTCTGCAGTATTTCTTGTCCCCCGTTGAATGCTTTTCGTCAGCCAGTGGCATAAACACTATCACCAAGAGCTAGGAAGCCTCTCTTTTTCCAATGTGCTGCCACCCTCAACTATTCACATTCCGATGTTCCCCACAAAAATCTGTCTACTTTGAATCTCTACATGCTCATATGCTCTGTAAAGCAAGTACATTTACAGTAAGTAATTATCTTTACGCAAGAGGTAGATCAGGTTACCAATGTAAAGCTGAAAGGTGGAATGTAAAGAAAATGCATTAACAGTTGTTTAGCTTAACTCTGATTACATAAACATTGTTCCCACAGTTACTTTGAAAATGTAATCTGATTACTGATTACTTCTTTAAAAGAAAATACTGATTACTTGGTTTTAAAAGTAACTAAGATTACACGTTACTTTATTTGTTACAGTTAGCAGTCTGTTGTAAGATTAGCATTTTGTACGGTGACCACTAGAGGACACTACATTACTGTTATTGATTGAATCTGATTCAGTTCAATAGATACAGACAGCATCTCTGGACTTGCATATGGTCATATTCAAAGCAGTTGAGGGGGAAGCAAAGAGGAGACAAAATCTAAACTTTCTATAATTACTCAAAAACATCTTTAACAAATGCTGAATTATGTATGAATAAAGATACAAAGACATGGACAGGAGCAAAGTGCCCATAAATAGATAAATAACTAAATTAGCATCATGCTACATGCTAACGCTAGCTATGACTGTCGTTTTTTCGCTTCTGCTGAACAACCTACTGTGAAAAAACCTCCATATGGCCCCAATTTAGACTTCACATAATTTGTGTGTGATAAATAAGTTCTTATTCCGCCCGAAAAAGAGTGAAAAACGGCCACACCTCCTTGTATGACGCGATGTCGTCTGTATCTAAGCGCCGGTCACGTTCACCTTATTTCCATTAAGATTACGACCCTTACCTCATAGCGTGACACTGACAAAACCTCAACCGCCTCGTCCTGCATTAGCTCTGCTTTGCATCACCTGGTGGGACTTTCTCGGTTTGACTGGGCGGTACTGCAGCTCCAATTGTTTATTCAAATTTGGTGTTGAGTTTTATTTTCGAAGCTAGACAACACTTAGTTGATAGCACGGAGGTGTTGTATACTGTCATCTTTTAGCTGACACAAACTCAATATCGTTTTTCAAGTTAGTATTTCCAGCGAGAAAATGCACATCTCTCTCCTCCCTCCACTGTCGTTTACATTTGTGCGCAGGAGTTGTAACATACACGTTACGTCACTCCCCGAGGTGCAAGAAGAAAGCGAGTATATCTTTTTACGAAGGAAAACGACACAATAGTAACGCACAGTGACTTGGATAAGTAACTTTAATCTGATTACTGGTTTGCAAATAGTAACGCGTTAGATTACTCGTTACTGGAAAAAAAGAGTAGTCAGATTAGAGTAGCGCGTCACCGGCATCACTGTATATAGACGATATATATGCGCCCACAAAACGGCGCCGCCCAAAGGGAAAGCCCCGGGACTTGTGGACCAAGCGTGAACACGCCACTACGGCCTTGCTTTTTATTGACCCTGCTGTAACATAACAAACCCTTATCTTTTGCTATATGCAATAAACTCTTTGTATAAAATGTCAACAAGTGCCCAAAGCTGTGTTCATCGGCCCGCTGCAGTTCAGATGTTAATGGGAAAATCTCAGGAGTGAAGTCCCTGTCGTGAAAAGGTCAGCGTGGCCATTGATTTGTGCACCTTCAGTCTCGTCTGGTGCTATTTTATCTAAAACAAACATTATCATCTCTTTAGTGGCGTACCCAGGTGGCACCTCGGGTTGCCATGGTAACGCAGTGATGTGGGAGGAAGAGGTATGGAAGATGAGTATCAACAGCCGGTGATAATGATTGGGTTACAGATAGCCATTTTCAGAAACATCTTGTGTTTGTATGGATGTTGCTCGCTGGCTTCTTAAAATTACAATGTCGATTATTATTATTGGTTTAGAAGCACACAACGAAACTTTCATTTCTCTCCAAAGTCACGCAAACAAACGTCGGTATTTTTTTGCAAACACAACTCATTAATATCACCATTTTAAATACAACAAAAACACGAAAAGCTCTAAGAAAAATAGAAGAAGAAACCAGCCGTGTTAAATGTCTACGCTAGCCCGTCATTATGCGAGCAGACTTCACAGCATCCTGGGGCGAGGCAGAGACAGAGGCAGAGGAGCGAGTGGGTGACACAGGAGGGGAGAGTTTACTGTAAAGCTAGCGCCTTCTGGCTACAGCGCAGCAGGGAGGTTCTGTAGGCCCACAGTCTGACAATTACCATGTCGGTAGCACTGCAACCCCCCCCCCCCCCCCCCCCCTCCCACCACCACCACCTGACATCAGCCGCACACAGGAAATGAGTGACATACATGGGGGGGGAGGAGAAAGATGTGAAAAAGAAGCAGAGGTTTAAGACATATTCATCAGCCAGATGATGAGGAGCATATCGTATCGTGCGTATTCTACTGTACTGTACCAGGATCCACTCAGGTCAATTAGAAACTTCATACAGCACGCAGTTGAATATAATCACAATTGACAGACAAACACAATATAGGGACTTAACGCAATGCTATTCTTTGTCTAAAACATGTCCAATGGGCAAATCTTTCTGCCAAGTATACCATATACCCCAGACCAGAATCCTTGCTTAAGAGCTAGAGAAGGCTAAAATACATTATGTAAATAAACAATAATAATAATGTGGAAAGTTGTTTTGCCCATAATTGAAATCAAAACCAGAACATGAGAAAGTAACCGGCAGGCGGCAAGTTTTTAAATTACTAAAGACCACAAAAGATACATTATCCTGTGCACAAGAGTTCATAGAAGGCCTGAAATCGCAAAGACATGAACAGGAAAAAAGTGCCCATAAATAACGAGAATTAGCATCATGCTACATGCTAACAATAGCTATGACGGTCGTTTTTTCGCTTCTACTGAACAACCTACTGTGAAAAAACATCTATAAGTTCATATTCCGCCAGAAAACGGCTAAAAAGAGTGAAAAATTGCCACACCTCCTTGTGTGAAGTTCTTCTTGAGGCTGGAATGGGGCTGGGAACAGTGAGTTCAACTAAGCAGGGTTTGGTCGGGCCCAAAGCTGCTAAAATACAGCTCAATGTATTTTAATAGAAGGCGCATTGAGTTGCCTTGTGTACGAAATGCGCGGTAGAAATAAAGTTGCCTTGCCTTGAACCACAAATATTATAAACAAACCACATGCATTCGGGAGCATGTCTGTGAACGTCGAAACTACAGGGTCAGCAGGTTGTAAAACATGAAACTCCCACGGAGATTGTGATTTGTGTTGCTGTTCTTTGGAAAAAATCTTGCGCTGCCAAAAGGACTACAGCGTTGGTTTGTCAGTAGTAACCATCCAATTGCAATGATTGGGGGAATTAGGGTAGGTGAGCTATGGATCTGTTGAGAGGGATCCTCCCAACGGGTTCATAATCCTCGTCTTTTAACGCACCACACAGCATAGAAACATTATCTACAAAATCAGCTAGTTAGGGCAGGGGTTTGTTAATGAGGAGCTACTGCCCTCTACAACTGGCCCGCTCTACACCTGGCTTCTTAACGCACTACACTGTGTAGGGCATACATAATAAATGTACATAATAATATTCATGGAGTATAATATACTCACTGTAACCACAACTGCATCGTCCTTTTTTATTCTTGCTGTTTTAACACTGTATTTTAACTGTTTTTAACTGTTGATGTTAATTTACTTGTGGATGTGAGGCGACCTTGAGTGTCTTGAAAGACGCCTAAGAAATAAAATGCATTATTATTATTATTATTAATCTGTCTTTTTAACATAAAACTAGTGACTTTTGGTAATACTAACAATGTTAGGCATGGTAACCGTCTGAAAGAAATATAATGATACTTGCTTTGTCCTAGACTTCGTACTTGAAACTAGACCGTTGTTGTAATTGTGCTTCTTTCTGTTGATGTACGAACACTTCAAACAGTGTTTTGTAAGTTATAGTTCTTTGTAAATAGTTTGTATGTAGCTTTATCAAAGTTGTTTCGTAATTAGTCGTTACGAAATCAGTATGGCTCCGTTTTGGGGTATGGTCGGATGCTGCAGGTGTGTAGGGTTTATTTTGTTTCGCTGCTGTTTCCTTGTTGCTATTCTGTTCCTTTTGTGTCCACTATGTTCTTGTGAAATGATGATTTTAATTATATAGATTTTGGGGGTGGGCGCTTATAAGCTCTTGCTTCGGCCCACTCCTTTTGAGCAGAGTGTTTGCTGCTCAAATAAACAAATAAACTAAACTTAATGTCTGAAGTTTAAAAGCAGCCACGGGAAAACCAAAAACGAATCAAACTCCATGCCAAGGCTACATGGTCCTGCATAAACTGCCCCTAGCAGAAAACTGTTATTATGAGCATAATGTGATTTACACATTCTACTACACCTCCACAGTCTACATTTGAAAGACCACCTCAGGACAAGTGCTTGACAAATTAAACACGCTTGAGAAGAAGACATGTCTGCTCCTGTACGCTCTTGAATGCTCAGAAGCTAATGCTGAGCGCAGAATTATGAGAAAAGGCCCAAAGGTTACAGGAGCTATATTTGCCTGAACACGGCACAGCCTGTCTGCTGCGTAACAGTCAACTGGCATGGTATGATTTTGTGCGCTTTGAAGTATTGTCTAAAATGGATTAATAATCGGGAGAGTGCAGCCTTGCGTGCATACTTGAACATGCGCGTCTGTGCTCCTTGTTGACGTCGGGAGAATTTTTTTTTTTGATGAAAACGGAATTAGGGCTTAATCCTTTGCATGGACGGCGGCAAATGAAGAGCAAGATTGAGAGGGGGAAGAAATTACGCCCTAAGACAGTCTTGCAATTTTCTCATCGTTTCATGCATCTGAAACAAAACAAATTTTCGGCTCGTCATGCTCGGCTTGGCACGAGCCAACATAAGAGCCAGTATGCCGCGGCGTGTCATCCGCAGTCGCATCAAAGAGAGCTGTTTCTGTACTCGTGGCTCCATATGAATCACGGGGACCTATGAGAGGCGCTTAATACGGTCTTATCTAAAAATGCAGTATGGCAAAACCCACTGATATGTGGCCACCTCTGCGCGACTCGATTCCCATCGCAGAAACGGCGCGTCCCGTGCCTCGTGCTCTCTTTATTTCCCGTGTCAGGTCAATCCAATGTCACCAACGCACAGCCTGATAAAGTTATGAGCCTGGCAGCTACCAAAGGGGACGCAAAATATATTACGGTGGGAAGAGGGTTGAGCAGATGAAAGGTACATTTGACCGATTCTACAGAGCTTGGGGGACGACCTACGATGCCATGGTTGAAGAATAACACAATTACATCCAGATAAAGTAATAAAGCATGCATTTACAAATCCTCTTAAAGTAAAATACTACAAGTTTGTATATCAGGCACATTTTGAAACCAATTGAAAGTGAATTTAATGTTATTTTTAGGGGAAGAATTGTGTTGTTATAAAACCAGTCAAGCCAGATCGGACAGGAGACTGTATATGTGCCACTGGTGCTTTCTGACTAGTTTGGCGATGCTTTCGGTCACTTAACTGCTTAAAGGAAAAGGCCTCCGTTTTTACATACTGAGAGATATGTTCTTACCTGAGCTTAGACGTGTTTATGCGTGCCTGTCTGGTCTTTGTGCGTGCGCTCAGTCACGCAAAAAGGCCAAAGACGTTGTTAGTGCCTCTCTCAATATAATGTAATATCTCCACTTTACTGCGCGGGTGTCCAAGTGCTCCTAAGGTATTATTACGCCTTACAATATAGTGCCCCTTTTTATCGGCTTAGAAAATGACCATGTTTAATTTTGTGCAACTGTACTTGGATTGTGTTACTTTTTACGTAACTGTATTTAAATAGGGGAAACGTGGAAGAGCTTGGTCGCTTCTAACTTCACCCCAGTTTGGAGCCATAGGAATATGCTGGGACAACGTCTTTGGTCTATTTGTGTGACGGAGCGCACGCACAATGACCAGACAGGTACGCATCAACTCGTCTAAGCTTAGGTAAGAACAAATCTCAGTATGTAAAAACGGTGGCCTCGGTCGCCACGTGGCCCTGGGAACCCAACCGACCGGCTTCGTGCGCACGCTAACTGCTCCACCGAGAAGGCCGCAGACCAAAGTGACAGTGACATAACGCTGTGGATTCGCCGCATGTCGACGCTCTACATAAAGACATTGGGGAAAAAGCAGGCCTGCGAATGTGGTGGGCGCCGCTGACAGAAGAAGCATGAGCGCCTCCGCAGATCATCTACACGGTGTTCCTACATGTCCTCAATATAGGCTCCGCAGATGTGCTGAGTAAACGATCCAGTTGTGGGAAGCTTCTCATTAGACAGGACCCACGGGCGCATATTGATTTCTCCCTATAGACTTGGCGACACCTATTGTTCGGGGATCTTACGCCATTAGATTTGTGCTGTCACTGCTATGACAAACGTCAATACGTGGCTCTGTGGTGCGTTTCCAAAAGGTTAATTACATACTTACACAAGCTATTATTCTCTTAACGCGGCATATTGTCATTCTATCGGATTGGGTCGGGGGTAGCAATGAGGGTGATTGGTCATATGTTTAATTAATAGGAGCAATCCATCTCCCCCCGTGGTTTCGGACAGCGAAGTGGCGAGCGTAGCCACATATTATCGCACGTAATGTCACATCAAAATATCATTTCAAGGGAAGGACGTAAAGAAATCGAGATGCGTTTGTATCTTTATAAGTGTAGTATTTAGTCGTTTTAAATACGACAATATGTGTTAGTATTGCAAAGAGTGGAAAAAAGATCAGATGAGAAAACCTTTATTTGTCCCACAATGGAGTAATCGAGCTTATTGTACATATTTTTAGTGGTGGGCAAAACCGGAGTACTGAAAGCTACAGGGAGAGCATAAACTCCACATAGAAAGACCTACCAAACCTGTGATCTTCATGCTATGAGATAAGAGGGCTGTCACCATAATTACTATATATCGACTTATCTTTCAATAAATAAACAATACATTTTTGGGTTCAATGTTTATCGTCTGCACATTTGTTTTCAGTCTTTCTTATATTTCTATGTCATACTTAGTTTCAACTTGTGTGTGTATTAAAATGTGGTTAGGTACATCTAGAACTACACTTGTTCCCGCCCTTTTTTTGTCCTGACCCGCCGCAGATCATTTGGAAGGGATCAATACGATTACTTTGAATTAGTACTAAGACAATGTTGTGTGTTCAAAATAAAGCTAAAATGTAAACATCCGACTGTAAAGTGTCGTTTAAACAGCCTTTTCTTTCAAAATAATGTTCTAATAGTAGCCAATTTCATCTTCCTTTTTAATTTGAAATAATTCCAAGTACACCCAGGTTGGGAAACACTACTTTAGAGTTAAAGTACTGTCGGTATAAAATGGTCCTCAACATTACCCTTTATCAAGATTCCTGCCTCAATATATTGAACAACAAATTTTGATATCGTGACAGGCCTGGTGCTCACCACTTCACCACATTGCCACAATTTCTCACAACACAACCCAAGATGGCCCAATTGGTCCACTGTTAGGTGATACAATGTCCATGACTTTAGAAGTTATAATAAACTGAAAAGTCCTTGAGGACTTCTATCTCGCTGCCATTTACACGTTTATTTTTGCTAACACAGCCCTTGTGCTAAATATATCAACATTTGGGCAGATTTGCAAGTGCTGTTTTCTCAAGAGCACCTTATTGAGAGAGATACCAAAACTCATACAACATTCTGTATTCCTGGTCCTCTCATCCCATCCCAGCGTCTCAGGCGAGAAGAGAGGAAGCCATCAAGAGAGAAAGAGAGCAACAAAAACTGGGAACAAACAGAGCGTCCCATTCAGGTCGGGTCCACAGACACATCATTGAGTGTGACACGATGATTCATGCCACTGGCCGTAGTCTCCGCACACAGGCCTCCGCGGGCCTGGCTCACAACTATCATTCACTCCCACACGCAGCAAAAGAGGCAACTTCCTCCAGGAAAGGCCGGCTAGGTACGGTTCAATATCTGGGACGGATCTTTCAGACGAGTATTGCAACTATTGTGATTGTATATCTGTTATAAAATCAATAACATGTTTATATAGGCCCAAACTACAAACTACTTGACAAGTTTGGTGCAAAATAAGATTCAATGTACTTGTTTACAGAGCGTATTGTAATGGCAGGGGAATAGCAGCATTGAGATTACAGTTTTATTTAGATTCAAATGAACCTTGCAGCCCTCCATCCAGGTATTCAAATCGTTCATCCATCAATGGTTCCTAAAATCTAGTACGGATAACATTGGTTGTAGGCCTTCCCTCTTGATGTGTTCTGATGTACATTGCACTCTAATCACAGGTGGTTTCTCATATATTTGGGGGGAATATCTACGTTGTTACGCCACGTTTTGACCTGGTTTGGCCCCACTGAAATCCTGTCTAGTCCTGATTTAGTTCGAAGTCCAATAAGTTGAACCAACTGGACTGTCTGTGTTTAAACAGTGACGTGGGCAGGTTACACATGGCAATGCACAAGTGTTGGACTTTACCACAGTCACAAGGCAATCTCTGGTACAAAAGAGATCATACAAATAGCTTTCCAATTATATAGATTCTACACTGATTATCTATCTCAAAACTACAGTGAAAGCAGGCATTAAAAAAAGAAAAACTACATTTTCATAGTGACATGTATTCAGTCCCTATACACCAACATGCAGACACATGCTCTTTGAACATTCGAGTTGAGGTCGGTGATAAATTCCTTTCATTGTCCGTGATACAGAAAGTGTAATAAACTTTTTTTCAGTACCTGACTTAAACGACCAGCAGCATAGGAATAAATAGAGTACATGATGAAAACTTCTTGACTCATGTGCGACATACAACCCACTCCACCCTTGAGAGCACCAAGTCTGTTCTCAGGTATGCCAGCCACATGGACTTCAATTACCTCATACAAATCCACTACAGAATATCACTTGTCCTTGTCACTTACAATGCTTCAAAACATAATGAATATCTTTAGTGCCAAGGTCGGTGCGAGTTTATCCATTAGTGGGCCATAATATCGACAAGCCGTGGCTCTTCGGGTCCGGACTACGACGCAGTGTTGTGTAGTCGTAACGTTGGTCGACAGACAGCGGGTACTATGTCAATGCGAGGTGCTTACAGGCCGATAAAGGCTCCTGTTCCAATTCCTACAGGCAGGCAGTGATGGACAGCACGCACGGAGAGACGGAGGCAGAGCGAGAGAGAGAGTGTGAGAGAAAGAGAGAGAGAGAGAGAGAGAGAGAGAGAGGCAAGACAGACGCATGAGAGGCCGAGGAGTGCCAACGCTATTTTAAAAGTGAGAATCATTTGGAAAGTGGAATCTGGAGTAAAAATTGCCAGAAAGTAACATCCATGTCCAGGTTGAAAAATAAAGCTTAACAGGATTCCATTTGAATATTCATCTTTGTAGTAAATGTTTAGGCTTTGCTCCTTAATTTTGATGATAATAAGGCTAATAATTGCACCAGATGTGCTTAATTTGTACAGAGCATTCACCAAACCTCGAGACAGAGACAGAAACAGAAAAGGGTCACAGCTGAACCACTGCCAGTGTTTCCCGTGTGGCTCTGCGCGAAGGTGGCCAATACTTTTTTAATGTTTTGGTTTGGAGAACATCTCGAAAAATCAGTCTACTAAGTCATGGGTTTTGAGTGGCTAAAATGAGACAAAATCGCTGCATCTGCAGAGCAATAGAAGGTAGCATTTAGTCCACAGTGCAGGTGTAGGAGAGCAGGGGTGGGGGCTTCGGGGCTCAGCCTATAGTACAAAGTCTGACTGCGCTATGAGGGGTCTGCATTTCGTATAGGCTGGAGCAGCTGCTTTCTGCTTGAGGGGCACGCACGGGCGCATTGGAGCCAGGCGACTGAGCAGAAAGAGGAGAGAAGTGCAGAGATAGAGAGCTGTGAAAGGACTATGTAAGAAAAACTAAAGCTCATCGGAAGTCCACACCTGCAGTCCAATAGCATACAGAGCAGACCACATTCATCTACATGGCAGAGCGACCCAATGCTTATCTTGGAAGACTCCATCCATTCCCAACAAATTCTCACAAAATCCAATTTTAATGGGGGGGAAAACACAGATTTCTTTCTAAAACATGTTCAAAAACTGTTCATTAGTATCTGCCGTTTCTCGATTTTGTGGGACAGATGTCATATAGAACTATGATAATTCCTCTTTACCATATGCTGTAAAGAACTAGACCTTGGTTATGGTGTGAGGAAGAGATGCCGAAGCCACATGGAGACTATACGCGGTAAGAGGAAGAAGAACATATCCCCGAATCCCAGACGCGACAAACTCTTAAAGCGACACGCAGTGTGGCTTCAAAATACTGAAGAGTGGAGCTGGCACGTTTGAAGGCTGGGATGTAAAATGTGTCTGACAGCTCCGTTTGAAAGAGAGGCAATCCCATGTGGCTCCAGATCCGTGTCAAACACGCTGCAATACAAACTTCCCAACCCTCTACCCTATTTTAATAGTAATGAGAAGCAAGCAAGGTCCTCGCAGTTTAATTCGGTAAATTAAGTAATGTCCTTAACATGCGCTATTTGATCTTGAAAATACATTGCGAGCTCCGACTATTCCGGTAGAGTTTTTAACCTTCAGGGTGCATGTGCTCGTTGGAGAGAAACACGCGAATGGGTGAGTGGAGCACATGAAGAATATAGCACTATCAATACAATCTGCTTTCCAAATGTTTAGTGTGTTCAATATTTCCTCCCAGGGACAGTACGATCCAAACGGACAGGTTCGCCCGAGTGCGCAGGGCGACCATGGCGCAGCGAGAACAGGTGCAGCAGCCCCCTGTCACCTGGATGGTGCAGTGGCAAAAACTCACAGCGGCGCTTGGCCACACCGCCCCCGAGCCCGCTGCGCTCGGTCCGGAGAGAGTCCACGCGGACGCTCCGACGGCAGCCCGTGGTCCTTACCTGTAATCTCTGCAGATAGAACCACTTCACAGCCGCAGCCGCATCGACACTGCGCAAAGAGGCACGTCCAGAGCAGTCCCCCAACTCCGCTCGCTCCCCCAAAACACAAAAGCTCAAAATAAACGGTAAATCCGTCACCAAAAAAAAAATGGGCTTGTCCGGTTTAAATCCCTGGTCCAAGTGGAGTAAGAAGAACGCGGATCCTTCACGGGACTCCCAGCAGCATCCCACGATCAGTAGCACTGTCTCGCGTCGCTCTGGGCACCCTGAGCGCCGGCAGCTCCGCCTCCCCTTCCCCGATGAGGACGCACTTGGTATGCCGCTGGAAAAGCCGCTGCGCCGTCCCCGGGATAGGCTGTGCAGCATGCAGGAGGAGGCTGTGCCCGAGTGCGTGTGCGCGTCTCGATGTGACCGAGTGCGGTGCTCCTGCTCAACTGAGGTGTAGAGAGTGCTGCAGCGAGAGTGCGAAAGACTGAGGGGGGCGGAGAGGCACGCGAGAGAGGGAGGGAGGGGGCAGCAGCAGGAGGGAGAGAGAATATCGTCCCGGAGTTTGGAGTTATGTATACCGGCGGGACCAGGGATGGCGCTGAGCCCGCTGCAAACGGCCACAGGAGGAGCAAGGGTCCGTTGGCCGCAGTAGCACCGTGGAGGGTATGGGCTGCAGCAGGGGCTGAGTTTGGGGTTGGGTCAAGTTCTTAGCAAATACCCCAAAGAGTCTTATTCAGCATCACCGAGGACTGGCGCTAAAACATGCCCGTTTACAATGGGCTGGATTTCGCGCGCCCAGTTTAGGAGCCCCATGTCTGAGCCTGCACCTTTATCCGTCATGAAATCACTATTCAGCCTATTCATTAAAAAAAAAAAAAAACTAAATTTAATGGAAAAAGGTTTCAACCAGTGCCAAAGGGGTGTCTGTCTACACAAAGGCACTACAATGGCAAGGGGGAAACCAACAGATCGTGAATTTGAATCTAATCTGAGGATCATTCAAAGATATAGAGATTAAGCAACACAGCATCGTAATTAGGACACTCGCATAGTTATAAGGGATTAAGAATCTGCATTTCTGTCCTTTGATGATCTTTTTACACAGTTCACAAGTGTGTCCCCCTCCCACTTTGTGCAATTAATATGCCTAAAATCTCATTATGGAACCATGCTCCTAATGAATGAGTGTTAATAAGGGCAGATATGTTTAAATAATACGTTTTTTTTTGTTTACCTAAAGGATATAAAAGGGCTACTAATAGTCAAATTACCCCATCTGCTCTCTCTAGTTTTTTAAACAGCTATAAGCACCCGCTTCTACATTGAGCTAAGTGGTAGGTCGACTTACTGTTATTTTCTTCAATGGAAATCAAGGCATTTGGGTATGGGAGCCCCGACATCCATCTCCAGGTCTTGAGCTATAGGGGCAAAACATAACTTTAAACTTTTGTAAAAAAAAAAAAAAAAACGTGTCACACTTTATGTGCTTGGCCTATACTGACATAACCTAATGTATCATCCAACCTCAATACAAACAAAGCATCGGAATTTTACCTGTGCCTATCAGCTCAATAGTGTTTACTATTATTTCTGTCCTGAGTGTTTGTGAGAGAAATGCCGTTTTGATTCCCTTTGTGTGCGCTTTACATGTGTTGACACGCCAACTCTGAAAAGTGAAGTCTACTGGTGTCATCGTTTGAGCAGAGCTAAAATACTACCAAAAATAAGATACACACGATATCAAGCTTGGAGTCATCACTGAACCACGTTTCACTCCTTCCGAAGGGGCGTCTTGTTGTGAGGCGGATGCCTTGGCGGGGCTCGCTCCTGCTGCAGTCTCTCCACTCTCCCTCCTCTCTCCGCGTGTGTGTGTGTGTGTGTGTGTACTCTCTGAAAATCCCAGGGTGGACCGCCGCTTTGAAACACTGCATCAGAGCCCCACCTACAGGCCAGACAAAACGCACATCCACACAGCAACATCTATGGAGGGAAAGAAGACACACGCTCAGCCAAGCACTTTGACCGCCATAGCTTCACCGGACTGCGCGCAGAAAGACGGATTTTATGAACGCGATCTGTTCCAGGTAGCTCATTCATATTAATATTAAAAAATAAAATAAAAACATAAATGTGATTCATATAATCGCCTCTAGATTCATCTTATCAATATGCTAATGTTTTATAGATCTTTCTTCTGCGTTTTTAAACTTGCCTTGCTTTGGTTTGTGATAGGTCTCGTTAGCACTTGAGTAGCACAATCACAATAGCAACCTTTAGCAAGCACGTGTCTCAGTTTGACCGATAGCAAATTAAAGCACCATAAAGCCAAAAGCATTAGCACGATGCACAATATGCACCACAGGGATTTCAGCAAACTTTAAAAAAGATAAAATAAACAAATTAAAAACGACAACTTCCTTAAACTCGTACCCCACCGTCTTAACCGAGCGCATTGTCTCCAGTTCGACTTTACCCAAATGTAAAAGCTTCTTCTCTGGGGAGCAACAGTGTAATGCCTCATTTAAGAGAAAACTGATTGTAACTTTTTCGTTGCGTTGTTTTGTCACATTCTCGAAGCGTTTGTCTCAGTTTTTCGCCATGTTTTTCTTAATTTCTTTTTTTCGCTCTTTTGTCCGTTTTTTGTGTGCGGTATTGTTGCTTTTTGGGCACGTTTTTGTTGCTCTTTTGGTAGTGTTTTTGTCACTTTTCTAATTTGTTTATTGTTGCTTTTCGGGTGCCATACCATTGGTCCTGAAAACCCATCAGTCCGAAGTCTCATTATTCCGAACATTTACCATTGAGCAGAGGTGCCATTAGTCCGACATCTCTAACCCAGGGGTCCAGTCGTTTTTGCCACATTTTTGATGTGTTATTGTTGCTTTTCTGACACGTTTTTGTCCTTGTTTAGTTGCTTCTTTGTTGTCGTTTTTTTTTCACTTTTTTGTTGCGTTTTCATTCCTGTTTCCCTATTTCAACGCTTTTAGGATTTGGGTAATTATTTTTTAAACAAAAAAAAAAAAAAACTCGAATAGCCTAATATACAGCCACGAGATATGGCTCAATTTTCAGGTTGTGTCACGTAACCACTTCTTCGTCTTATATGCTCTGACCCCGACATTACATAGCCTATTGGCCTAGCTAGTGTTGCATAAATTGTATGTTGTGTATCTATAGCCTACATTATGTAGCACTTTTACTGTTGATAATTTAAAACAAACAACAACTCTATAATGTATAAAAACTAAAAACTTCCATTCCGATAAATTAATTACATAAAGTGTAATGCGAGACATTTTCCTTTTTCCTGCAATACATTGCTTAGGAACGAACACGGCGTAAAGCCAACCATATTTTTTTACTGTCAAACCTGTTTATTCACACAGTTAAGCCGACATAAACCTATTTAAAAAGATCATTCTCCAAAATAAATCAAACTGCAATTGTCTTTGAAGTGTTTGAAATGATCACACAGGCCTCACATCCACTTAAAATAAGTTAGAATGTAGGAAAATAGAAAGAAGCATCGAAAATATACCTCTAAAAATGAATAGAACCCCTAAATAAATGATGCCTGAATGCGATTAATTAATTACAAAGGCCGTAATTATCGATTACATTTTGTTTTACCACGAATACAAACTTTTAACTTGCCTGTGAGAATTCGAGTTGTTAATAGTGGCTTATAAATATATTGCCCATATTTCACCTCTTGTTGTATTTAGGGTCAGCGTCGCAGTGTGTTTGGTCACTCAAATCACACAGTATATACATTTTGGAGGTGATCGCCAGTCGCTCGAATTTCTATGACGTGCAATTGATTTTTACATGTGTCAGACGTGTGTTCATTTATTATACTTTGGCTCCTGCGACAGACGGCCTGACGGAGCCCTTGGAGTGTCTCTAAGAAAAGAACATGCATAGATTTCTACCAGCATATTGACCTAATTTAATTATTCAACACAAGGACCGGGCTAAGTCAACAGTCCGTGGGCCACACAATATCAGATAGCCTTCAAAGCAAAACAAATCAATAGAGCTGCTATCTACAGTGACAATAGTCGTTTAAGGAAGGGTCAGGATCGTATGACCTCATGAAATGAATGGTAAGGGCATTGGGCTGTGTGGACATCAAGGTAAGATGCAAAGATAGCTCCCCTTAATTGTGACCCGTTATCTCTGCTTGCCACTGCTTTAAATTAATGGCTTCTGGAGCACTGGTTTGCAATGACACTTGAGACACGCACACGCACAAACAAATCTGCAATATTGGCAAACTTTGATTTATAGTAGCCTATTTATTTATTCATTTTGGTCAATAGTGGCCCGGTGAAGCACTTAAACTCGATGTGCAATAATATTGAATACCGTTGAATCTTTCTAGGATCTTTGGAAGGTGGGAGGAAGTTGTAGTGCCCAGAGAGAAACCACCAGTTTCACAGGGAGAACAAGCATAGTCCAGCCCAATAAAATGTTCATAACCGATTTAAAGAAGAAAACAGTATAGATGAACTTACATAAGTTGCATTCTAAACACACAGTATAATAACCAAATAATAACAATGCAGACTTGCCATACATTGCTTCTGTTGCCACCTTTTTAGATGATGTTGCACTTTTTTAATGGTGTTCATTGAAAATTGTGTGATAATGCCCTTATTGCTTGTGCACAATTGTGGCTTCTATCTTCTTTAGAAGTTGTTGCAGTCTTCTAATTTCTTATTTATATCAGTAGAAATTGCAATTGTCAAGGGCCTTGACAATTGCAAGTCAGGCCCCGTGACAGCCTGTCTATTAGACTCAGTAAGCTAGGTCTGTCCCCCTGTGTTCTTTGAGGTGGTCGAGCCACAGCCACAACGGAAACATGTCCATCATATACATGCAAATGACTGAAAGCAAGGAAGCAGATATTTGTAAGGGAAAAAAAATATTGTTAGCCCAGTGTTTGGCTCTTTATTAAAATGCACTGACCAATCTCCCGCCCCGTTTGTCTTGCAAATGAGATGATGCCTGCATAGACAGCGTGAATAGCATTGATGAAGCCTGTTGTATAATGTAGTCAAGTGGGTTTGGAGGGAGGAGTGCGTGTGTTTGTGTCTGTGCAGAGCTTGGTGCCAGCTGGCGTGACTTTCAGTTCCTTATTTAGATAACTGTACATCTCTTACACTATACACTGAAAAACAGCAATGGTGTCCACCCATCCGTCATACATTTGTCTTGGTTAATGGCGTTTTTGACAAGTCTCTTTATTACAAGAAAACAATATCTGACAAAGTTGTATGTAGATTGTGTTTGAAATATATAATCAATAATAATCAATCAAACAAAGTATCTTACCCAACAATGTTGCTTTAAACAAGCACGAGACTGACAGTGACAGTGGCTCAATGGTACAGCAGGTCCTCTTAACGCCAGAAGGTTGGCAGTTCCAGCTGCAGCATGTCCAGATTGTTTTTATGTCTTTGGGTAAGACACGTCACCCTTCTTGCCAAGCTACAGTATGAATGTAGAATTTGGTCGGAGAGACAACTGTGGCTACAATAGTAGTAAATAATAGGTCTGTAGTGACTGAGTGATTGGTGGTGGTTGATAGAAGCTACGGAGCTGATTTGTCTCGCTTGTTTCCGTGCTACAACAAAAGTAGCGTACCGTCACCGAGTGTTAGGGGTAAATGATGACTGTTGGGTAGTGCTTTGTGAAACCTGTCAAGCTTGTAAGACATCGCCCCACAAATGCTTGTCATATTGAAGTCCCCCCTGCTTGTTCCGTAAACAGACTGGGCCCCCCCCAAGTCCAAGATCACAGACCCCCACACGAGTCACATGATAAAGCGAGCACGCGCCCAACACATACTCACATACACATTTGAGTTGCACCTATTGCCCCTTTTAAATCATGTGTGTGGATTGATTTATTTTTTTACTGTGGAATTTGTTATTTTGCTGAGATTATATTTTTCTGATGTCAACTTCAGTTCTGTTAAATAGCCCTCAGGACCCCTCTAATCTCTGAGCACTTGAATGACAAATAGAAAAAAAACTTAAACATTTTATTAATGATCATGATAAATGTATGCTCCATTTTGCAGTGCAGCCTGCCTCCCTGACAGGGCCCTTTTGTGCCAACACGGCAAACCCCTTAAACACAGCTGTACATGTTTATCCTGGGCCCGTGGGGAGCCAGGGATCACCCCCTCGATGTTACCCTCCCTCCCTTGGGTCATCCCCTTTCCCCTTCTGACTCCCAACAAACACACATTGTATGCCTCCCATACAATAGGCATTCACAGCGCATCTGTTACAGTATATCCTCAATGCTGCCGGCAGCTAAACCACGCATAATGCCTCTCTCCCTCTCTATGTATATATATCCACGTTATGGTCAATTTACATGTCATTTCTGTGCCTAGGATGATAATATTTATGAGCTGCCAATGGTGATGCTGGATTTAGTATGTCCATCTTCATTTAAGTGCTTGGCCATTCAGAATCAGAAATTTCTCATCGGCTTGAATCCCATTGAAACAGCGGATGTGCCTGCGTCAGCTATGATATCTCACTTTAGCGGAAAAATCTATTAGTATGCAGCCCGGCTAATGAAGTTTTATGCACCATACCGACGCAATGAGTGACACTCTGATACCCTATTGATTTGGGTTGTAAATAGGATTTCAATTTTAGGTGTAATAAATTATATTGAATCTGACATGAGATGTGTCCGTTGTCAGGGTGAGTGCGGGGAGATGGACGGCTGCGTTGAATATGTCATTTAGTCATGAAATTAGTTTGCATACTGATTTTTCATTTCATTTCATTTTATTGAGAGCCCCATTAGCTCCTGACTTATTGCAGGGGCTATTCTACCTGGGGTCTCCTTCATTTTCATTACAAATGTTTACAACATAACAAAACAAACAAAACCACAACACACACACATACACACAAACCAACCGTGGGAGCTCAATGTGAAACCGAACAAAACATGTCGCTAGCCACACAGCACAACCGCCCGACTCATCTTTGCCCGTAAAACATGTAAAAGACATTTTATAGGAAACACATTGTTTTTCTCATTACCATTTCAACAATACAAAATGACCTAAACAATTATGCCATACGGCCAACGATATCACATAAATGATCACTGATGATTTGCTTCTTTGTCTCGGCATGCCAATAGTGCACTTGCGGGCTTCATGATATTAGAAATAGAGGTCAACCAATATGGGCTTTTCTAAGGCTGTTGCAGATTTCAATAGGCCGATGTTAATATGCACTAACTATATTTTTGGCCGATTTAAAAAAAATGTCTTGTCTATAATCCTGTGTATAATGCTTCTCAACTGTAAAATGTTTCAGTGTTGCCTGTGACACCAGGGAGGGCTTAATTAGGGACATTGGGCTGATTCAAAGACATTCATGTTTGGTCGATACTTGAGCGGAAGCTCAGATTCCAAAACAAAAACGTTTTCTCTTTTCTTATGGTTCCAAAATTATAAGAAAAAGAAACATTGAAAAACAATAAAATATCTAAAATAGGTGTACAAACTGTTTCTCTGCTCTACTAAGGCAGAGGAAGTTGTGGAAGGGCTTATTTAAAGGCTCTGACTGAGCTCTTTCCAATGCAAAGACTTCCAATGGGAAGTCCCTATCACTTTTAGTTCTGGAGATATCAGCCTTTTAACGGCTATTGGCCGATCCCCGATTCTGTAAAATACCCAAATATCGGGCCGATATGTCGGTCATTTTTTTTAAAGTCTGCAGTTAATGCAGAGGAAATTTAAGCTGCCAACCAAGATGCTGGTGCAGTTCTACACGGCCAACATCGAGTCCATCCTCTCCTCCTCCATCAGCTACAGAACGGGACAAGCACCGACTGCAGCGCATTGTGCTGCTGCAGAGAAGGTGATTGGCTGTGATCTCCCATCTCTCCAGGACCTGTTCACCTCCAGGACCCGGAGGCGTGTGGGTCGGATCACAGCTGACCCTTCTCACCCTGGACACGGACTATTCACCCCTCTCCCCTCAGGCAGGAGACTACAATCTATCCATCCATCCATCCATCCCCATACCTCCCGCCACTTTAAAAAAAAATCCCCTCCGCCATCAGACTCATGAACAAAAACAAGACCCATGACTTAGGCACAGACTCATGGATGTATCTGCTCTGTTGCACTGTGTGGTGTGTCCACACTTAGATCAGCTGCTATCACTTTATATCACTTCATAACTTAATATCACTTTGTAACAACCCTCTGGTGTTGCCCCATGTATGGTGCGGTACTCACTCTCTCTGCCCCCACCGTCCGCTCCATTCCGAGCATACGCCCCCGGGCCTTTGGAAACGCATCCCATTTGTCCATGGTTCGCGCCGCCGGTCGAGCTGTTTGCCTTCCTGGTCCTTTAAATGTCAGTCTGCGAAAAGCAGTGTGTATGCCAAGTAGTGTATGTCCTCGTATGTGTATTGGCCTAAGATATTCAAAATCCAGTGTCCTATGTTCCAGGAGGGAGACCTGGATGGCACCCCGGAAAGAGAACCAAAAATAATACAAATATTATAGGGCCAATCCGTCACAACTTTATCACTTTATATACCTTCACATCTGTAAATATAATCCCGTAGTTGTTCTATGTCAATTGTTGTCGTCCTACCATATTTTACCTTTTATCATTTATCTTAGTTATTTAATATTCTTATGCATGCCCCCTATAGCCTTATAGTTTAAAGTGTTATAGTTTATTTTTGTCAAGATGTGGTGTTATATGTTTTATGTTTAATGTTGCACGTCAGCACCAAGAAAAATTCCTAGTTTGTGAACTTGTTCTCACACCATGGCAATGAAAACGTTTCTGATTCTGATTCTTTGTTGAATAGTATGTAAAAATAATTCTTGCCAATAGATGCAGAAAACCTTTTAGTATTACCCATTAAGCAAACAATGTATTCAAAAATCTTCACCAAGCTTTATCTTGTCTTTTTCTCAATTATAGTTAATTAAAATCTAAGAAAGTATTAAAACGTGAGCCCAGCTGTTTTTGTTTTACCTGTCTTTGATTCTCAGTCATCCAGGAGTTTTCCTTAGAGGTGGTAGAGGTTTTCAAAGTCGTCAAGTAGACCAGGTTGCTTGCTCTTTACTCCTGAAGAAGCCTTTGGAAGGAAGGTGAAGCTGCTGTAGGATTATGGTGTTGAATGCTGAACTAGAATCAGTAAACAACGTTATAACGTACGAGTCTCTAGTCTGTAAGTTTGTGAGAAGAAAGTTTGTATCGAAGAGCACAGCAGAGATGACCATCTCCAGTTGAGCTTTCGGATCGAAAAGCAAACTGAAAATGGACCAGGGAGGGGGGGCGAGTCAATGGACAGCATATTCATCCTTGCTGTCTTTGTGTTGGAAATAGAAAATAGATTTGTGCGTGCGTATATGTGCAGATCAAAGCACATCAGGAGGTAGACTGACATTGACCAATACCACAGCGTTTGATGTGTCGTAAGTAAGTTTCCATCGACATGATTCTGAAATAAAGGGCACATGCAGGGTTTTGTCCAATAGCATAAAATAAATTGCAAAAAATAATCAAGTTCAAGAGAAACTAGACACTAAACCAACTTTTTCTGCTGATGAACTGTATATAAGACGTTGAGTTGCCGTTTTAGTGTAAGCTAGAGTAAGTTGCACTGCTGTGGCCTAAAACTTTGCAGTCGGTCATATGGTTAAGTTGCCTGGCCAGCCATCCTCTCCTGCTTTTTGTATCTGCTGACAGCCAATCAAATCTCTAAAAGTTTTATATCAGTCCAATCACAGAGCACGTAGTCACGACAGGAACACAGAATTAACCCCAAGTATATAAATAACATGAATATTTCCTTCAATGTTACTGTAAGAATATACCTGCGTGATTGAGGAACAGTTTCTACCACCAAGCTGTTTACTCCATCATAGCACTTTAGCGCCACATTGTAGCTGCTACTACTGTTTTTGTCAGTGAGTGTTTTTATTATTATTTATTATTGACACTTTGAGAGCCATACAAGTTTCATTATGCCTGTGTATAATTACAAATAAAGCATTCTATTCTATTCTAGATGCTGATGCTTCATCTTCTTTAAGGGGATTGTCCTCTTGTTAGAGTGTTTTGTCTCATTCCAAATGAACATTCATGTTAAATCCTCCGATGTTTAAAATCTGAACCTGTATCCTTCAGTTTTTGTGGCAAAACGACATAGATCATTTACATTAGTCTCCGTAAAACTATCAACTTCCTTGTTTACAAAATACGCTGCATACATCATCATCATTATCCGGCTTTTCTCCGATTGATAATATACTTGTCAATCCCACCCATTCCGAATTCAACTCACCCCTGATCCCAGACTGCACGTCTTTGTAAAGAATAGGAAAAGCTCGTGTTCTGGCTGACCACACTAACTGTTAACTGCAATTTGGAATATTTTGTGCTGAAAGTCTCTGTAAAAGATCCACATCATGGGCCCACGGCAGTCAGATAAAAAGATTAAGCCACAACCCCGCACACTGAAGGAGGAGGAAGTATGAGCAGCGTTACATCCACACAGCATCAGGCGAGTGTGTCATGAGCACGTCACGCACCACGGAGAGGTTAGAGGCACAGCCCACATCACCAGTCCCCTTTTCTTTTTTTACCATACCTTTTGACTGATAAAATCCTAGCACAGTCGTAACATGAGACGTTTCTTCTTTCTTCTTATGACCCTAACTTTGCAGTTCATTATGTGTCTATTTGTGTGTTTAGCTGTTCTGTTCCATGTGCTCATTCACCCGTGATGTGCAGCCTCCCTGTCAGGCGAGCAGCTGTCTGTCTGTCTGTCTGTTTGTCTGTCGGTCCCCATCGCACAGTGACGCTCCCAAAGCCAGGTGAGGCCGCCGTGTGCCAGCTTTTTCCTCCAGAGAATCCAACGTCCACCGAGATCTGGGCTGAACCGCTCTCCCCCTCCCATCTCCTCTCAGGGATGAGGGCTGCAGATGGTCATACGTACTGCAAAAATGAGATCATATTCAAGGCATTTAAGTTGTTTCGAAGTAGATTTACATTACAGGTACCCAACACTTGGCTCTAGTCATATGTTTGTTTTATATAGCTCTTGTAAATATAGCTCATATCATTACCCCAGCCCTTCCTCCACATTGTACATATGTTTTTGTGTCACTTTTTGTTGCTCAAATAAAGTGGTGATGGGGCTAGAAAGAAAAAAACAATAACGCCTCAAAAAGTGACAAAAATGCTACATAAATGTGACTAAAAAGTGTGCGGAAAAGTCTTAGATCAGTTTTGTAGGTCTTAGCTTTCAATTGAGGCCTCACTCCGGCCTATAGGAGTGAGGCTGTAGAGAATGTGCTTGGTTAAGAGATTAAAATAACAGTCGTCTTGCTGTACAATTACAGAAGTTCATGTAGAACGTCCTTTGTTCTTTTTTGCAGTGGGCCTGGAGGCGCATTGGCCAGTTTGCTTTGGAGTTCTCATTTTGATCCACGGGCCCAGTGACAGATGACACACCACACGCAGTAAGCATGTTCAGAAGCCAGTAATCCTCACCATGTAAAGGTACGATTGAGAGAGAAGTGTGTCTAAACCGCAGTGTAATATGCAAAAAGGCCCGACTGCACCAAAGGCCCCCGTGCACACTCAGCACCTCCACGTCGGGCGAGCAGATGTTCAGGGGGAAAGATGATTAAAGTCAGCGGTTTGGACTGTCTCCAGAACTAAAGGAGGTTTGATCCACGGTGCGGTGACCGGCACCACAGGGTTTGATGCGTAATAGGGCTTTCCATCCACATCAGCTCAGCCTCCTCTTACTGGAATCTGACAGGGAAAATGGGAGAAACACAATCATTGATAACATCGGGATATTTCATTTGTGTACTTTTTGATAAAGGGCCTTTATTTTGTAAAATGTTGGATAAAAAAGGCATTCAATCACCCAAAAGTTATTTTATTGGCCACAAACAAATATAGGCCGATAAAAGAGGTCCAATTAATGTAATGCCATACCGCTAAATAAACTTAGATTGACAACGCCACCGGAGAGAAGGCTCCGAACCTCTAAGGCTGTGGTTCCCAACCCTATTTGTCCTTTGAATTGTTCATTTACACTCCGAGTACCCCGCCAATATTTTACAAAGTGGTCGACTAAACTATGACTATTCAGTATTTTGTAGTGTTATGTTTAAACATTTTACAGAAAAACAACGCTCTTATTGGCCTTAACAGAGCGTATTTGCTCTAGTTCGGCTTTATCCAAATCTAAAAGCTTCTTGACTGGAGCTTACAGACTATAGGCCAGTGTCACGCCTCATTTGAAAGCTAAGACCTACAAAACTGATCGTAACCTGTTTATCTCATATTTTCAAGCGTGTTGTGTTTTCATCTCTTTTTTTGTTACTTTTTTGTTGTGTTTTTATCGCTTTTTTAATGTGTTATTGTTGCTTTTCCGGCACGTTTTTGTCGCTCTTTTGTCGCTCTTTTTGTTGCTTTTTCATCGCTATTTTTACCCTTTTTTTAAATAATGCAAAACTGGACAAAATGTGCTCGGTTCAGCTGGGGGTTAAGAGATTAAATGAACGTACAGTATTGAAAATACATTCAGTTCCACCTTCTTTTATAAATCTGATGTCATTCCAAGTACCCCCTGCTAAGTGCTCAAGTACCCCCAGGGGTCCCGATGTTATCCCTGGTTGGGAAACACTGCTCTAAGACACAGGTTGTTTTTTGATTGGCAGGCAGACAAGTCCAGACTTAGCATAAATAGAAGCTTTATTTACTACAGATTTTGTTTCAATAAATTAATTTCTGTTTTTCACAGTCAGTTAGTCCACAGGTGCTAGTTCACATGATCAGTTTCACAACGCAAAACCAAAAAAAGGAGTCCATGTTGAGAGGGGCAACGTGCGCTTACGTGAACCGAGGTAAAAAGACAAGGCAACAACATTGTCGTCGCATCGGCACGGCATGTGCTTTTATTCCAAATCAAATCACAGGCTCACCATTGTCTTCTTTATTCCTGTTTTGATAATGTGGCCCTCCTCACGTTTTATTTACAAATCATCACTTGGTATCTTTCCTTCTTATTACCAGTCACTTGTCACACTGAACCCAAGCTCCAGTTACAGCCCCTCATTCACAGGATCCTTTTGACCCGTTAATCAGCTGCAAAATGGGGCTGAGTAATCCAGAGCTGCAAATCTCCAATAAATAAAGGTCTGATAAATTAAACATTTGTAGTATATGTGTGTAGAAATTATTTTATTTACACGCTCTAAATTATTTATGAACTATATTTACTTAAATTCTGGGGTCTCCAATTTGAGGGCTATTTATCAGGCCCTTCTCATTGTGTTGACATTACAATGGATTTAGTCCTGGTAAGGTCGAGTTCAAAGTTCATTCATATGGCGCATTTAAGACACAGTCGACACCGGCCAAAGTGCTGTACAAAGTAGTTTACAAAGAGTAAAATACTATAAAATACAAGTAACAGGATTGTCACATAGTGAGGGTGAGTAAGTGGGAAATATACCAACATGCAAATCTGTGAATACAGACTTTAATATGCAGGTCCAATGCAGAGTCACTGGCCAAAGTTACAGAACACTCACATGGATGTGGACACAGAAGATGGACCAATAAGGACAAAGGAAAACACAAGGCTCTAAAATACACTAGGAAGAGGAAATAGGTGAAACACATTAGCTTTATCAACGCAAATGACAGTCAGCATAATTTTCAAGTATGAATGTGACTGAAAAAAACTCCCAAGTATTTATTTCCTTTATTTTATTTTAAAAATATATATATATAATGGACTCGGAATTTGCAGCATTAGGAGGTCATATTTACTGAAATCAAAAGCTATTTCAATCAAAAACATTTTAACAGGTCAACTTACATTTTAACATAGGACAAAATTCTTAAATCCATTAAACTTTGCAGGATGTCAGAACAGCCTCCTACCCACATAGATGTTTCACTTGAGGCTCCAAAATGTCTCAATAGGGTTGAGGTCAGGGGAGGACGGGCTCCACATCATGAGTTTCTCTCCTTTTATGCCCATAGCAGCCAATGATACAGAGCTATTCTGTACAGCATGACATGGTGCGTTGTCATGCATGAAGATGAGTTTGTTAGGGAAAGCACGGCTCTTCTTTTGGAACCATGGAAGAAAGTGGTCAGTCAGAAACTCCACATACTTTTCAGGGATCATTTTCACACCTTCAGGGAGCGCCTAAAGAGGCCGACCAGCTCTCGCCCCATGATTCCAGGCCAAAACATGACTCCGCCCCCTCCTTGCTGACGTCACAGCCTTGTTGGGACATGGTGGCCATTCATCAACCATCCACTACTCCATCCATCTGACCATCCAGGGATACACGGCACTCATCAGTGAACAAGACTGTTTGAAAATGAGTCTTTATGAATTTCTGAGCTATTTCACGCTTTTCATCAGCAGAGAGATCCTTTTTCTTTCCCATATTGCTTGAAAATGGTGGTCTGCTTAATAATGTAGAACGTCCTTTTTTAGTTGATTTTCCCTTAATTGAACTTTTTCTTTTTTTTTTTACTTTTATGGCACTGAAATACAATTTGCATAATCATTTGGAACACAGTGTATGGTAGGAAGACTGGTAAACATCAAACATTTGATGGTTGGTGATTTTCTCGATCTGCCGAAATAGCCATGCAAATGATTCAAAGCTTTGCATGAAACAAAACAACCATCAGTGGCGAGTTTGCTGAACGAGAAGATTTCAACGCAAAACAGAACTGGCACAGTCTGGTTCCCAGAGATGGGGACTCGCGAGTCGGACTCGGACTCGAGTCGGACTTAAGTCGCTATTTTTAGAGACTTGCGACTCGACTCGGACTCGCCCCCTAAAGACTCGAGACTTGACTCGGACTCGTCCCTTAAAGACTCGAGACTTGACTCGGACTTGTGGTCTGAGACTCGTGAACAGTACGAGTCCCTCGCGCACTCATTACACACGCTGTGTGGACGCTTGATTCTCGCCTTTTTTCTCGGCTGCTCCCTTGTCTCTGTCTCCTCTGTGTGCGCGAGCTCTCTCTCTCTCTCTCTCTCTCTCTCTCTCTCTCTCTCTCTCTCTCTCTCTCTCTCCAGCACCGCGCTGCTCATCGGCTCTTCTGCCCCCCCTCCCTGCTGTATGCCCCCCCTCCCTGCGTGCGCACGTTGCCCTGTCGTGGGTTTGTTGACATCGTGAGCGCGCTATTCGGACTGTACTTCTAGCGATCACGGCGAAATACAACATTTTCTCTCATTATTAATGTAAAGCCCAATGTAAGCCTTCATAGCGTAAGCGCCACAGCAAGAGTGAAGGAAAAAGGAGTAGTAAAGTGATTAGTGATCAAATCATTAATATTTTGTCAAAGTCCAATAGCTGGCAGTGGATATAGCAGGTCCTGTAGCTACAGGCTGAAGATAGAACACTCATGTCAACAGTCTGTAAGCCTTCAAGGTAAGACTGGAAGTATTATTATCCACAGTGGAGTTTTACTGTATGATAAAGGGCACTTCAGTAACATTCTGAAGCTTCTGCAGACATGTGTGTGACAGAGTACAGCTGTGATAACTATACTGATGTTACTTTTACAAAACTAAAGTAGTGGTGTGGGAGGGCTAGTTGAATGAATGACACAGGGCCTGCCTTTGGCCACAGAAATAGTTAATATTATTTTTTTCCTAACTTACCATTACAGTGGATGACTGTGAATATGCTTCATAGAAATATTGTGATGTTGATTATTTGTGTGTGGAAGGCCCGGGCTCGTATTTGCCTGATAGTTGTTTTTAATTTACAGGTGTTTATTGATTTAAAAATAGTTTTATTGTACTGTGATTTGAATTAGTGTAAAACATAGAAACCATGGGACTTGGACTTGACTTGGACTTGCAGGGTCAGAGACTTGGACCTAGACTGGGACTTGCGGTCAGAGACTTGGACTTGACTTGGACTTGTGGGGTCACAGACTCGGACTTGACTTGGACTTGTGGGTCAGGGACTTGGACTTGACTTGGACTTGCAGGTGAGGGACTTATGTGCATCTCTGCTGGTTCCCCTTTGGCATTCCTCCATACAGCCCATTTACGAGCAGGTTTATAGCCTTATGTTTTTTTTCTTCTTGTAGGTGTCACCAGCTCTGCATCTTTCAGCAACTAATCTTTCTAATGGACTAATGGACATCTAACAAGATGCTCTGGGTGCGTGATTTGTTTAATGAGGTCCTAATCGAGGCTGTAAAACCACAGAAAAGGTAAACATAGTGGTTTTCCAATGCAAACAACTTAAGTGCAATAATGTCACTCATGTCACAGTAAATGCTAAATTATGCTTAAAGTCTGTGATTTCTCAAGCAACATGGAATGTGTAAAAAATGGTTCTCTCGCTTAATGTTTTGACAGCCAAGTTGTAAATCTCCATAAAATATTACGACGGGGAGAAAGAGTAACAAACATTAATTTTAGTCAACAAACCTGAGAAATCAGTCAAGTAAAGTCACGTTCAGACGTTTCATCGTCTTTGCAATTTGACAGAGGAGTTGGAAATACCGAAATAAATGGGCATGAATGTGTGAAATACAGTATGATTTGAGATTTGTGCAATATTCTTTTGGGGACCTTTTTGGGAAATTACATGTTACGTTTGTGATTCAGGCTTTTTTTCTTTCTTTTTTAACATTGGTTAGAACAGTTTTAAAGCTTTATTTCTAAGCCCTATACACAATTTTCCATTTTTATTTTTTCATTTTTCTAAGAAAGAAATCCAATTCTTCACAGTTTCTAAGCAATTTCAAGGAGCAATACTGTCACCACAACAACTTTTATAAAGCCTTTTGATATCACCATCAATTCAAAAGGCTTTATAATTAGATGCATAGCACAGAAAGGTGTTTTTTTCCCCACAAAATATTTAGTAATATATTGAAGGACAAACCCAATTTCATTTCAATTGTAAAAAAAAAAAAATCTGATATAAACATTTAACATTTAATTAACGTTTCAGTCTGGTTTTGACACTTGTAGGAGCTCGTTATGTTTTGATTGAACTTGCAATCCAACAGACATAACTTGGACATGAAAAAAGCTTCTGCCCTGAACTAGTAATATCCTTTATCCTCCTAGAGTGTGTGTGCGTGCGTGTGTGTGTGTGTGTGTGTGTGTGTGTGTGTGTGTGTGTGTGTCTGTATATATGGTTTATGGAGCCAATTGACCTGACTACTCACCAGCACTACGAGAACCTAAGGGGATTAGCAGGACTATGCTACGGTCCTCATAAACCAAGATTTTGTATTTTAATTTTTAGCATATAAAGAGCATAATTTCATTGTTTTTCTGAAGTCCTTTTAATGCTCAATGATAATATATCATGCACATATCAAGTTTTTTTAAATTCTTAGCTTTTAAAGACCATAAATTGAAAGTTTATTTGACGTCCATATAATACCCCAACCTGACTTCTTGTGTATGGAGTGTATGATGTGCTCCCCCTACCCTACTCTGGCGGTATTGAAGGCTCCATTGTGATTGGTTCTTTATGGGGACACGTGCGGGATATGTGTCCGGGCATGTTGAGTGATTTCGGAAGACATCTAATGGTAATGCGAAGAAGAAGGACCAAGAGAAAGTTCACTCCAAAGAAGACAAGAAAATATATTGGTAAGTATCTAGTCCTTGTTAAATATACGTTATCAAGTATTTTCTGAATGGAACTTAGCCCCGGCCTGGAGGATTTATCCCCGGGCTGGATGATATGGGGACCGGGCTATTGGGTTTTGGAGCTGGCTGTGGAACTTAGCCCCAGCCTTGGTGAGTTTTCCCCGGCCTGGATGAGTTGGGGGGTGTAGTCCGAGGAGGGGTGCTTAAGAGTGGGTCCGAGATGTGGGCTGTGTGTCCCCGGAGGTCCAGAGGAGTCAGGGGGGCGAGTGTGTGCAAGTAGGGCCGGGGTAGGAGTGCCCTGAGCCGGGTAGTGTAAGTGGAGTAGAGGGTGGGTCATTGTGGTGGATGTCGGTGCGGAGCTGGTAGCTTTAGGAGCAGGCTGGTCAGAGGAGGTCCAGAGGAGCCAGGGGGGCGAGTGTGTGCACGTAGGCCGGGGTAGGAGTGCCCTGAGCCGGGTAGTGTAAGTGGAGTAGAGGGTGGGTCATTGTGGTGGATGTCGGTGCGGAGCTGGTAGCTTTAGGAGCAGGCTGGTCAGAGGAGGTCCAGAGGAGCCAGGGGGGCGAGTGTGTGCACGTAGGCCGGGGTAGGAGTGCCCTGAGCCGGGTAGTGTAAGTGGAGTAGAGGGTGGGTCATTGTGGTGGATATCGGTGCGGAGCTGGTAGCTTTAGGAGCAGGCTGGTCAGAGGAGGTCCAGAGGAGCCAGGGGGGCGAGTGTGTGCACGTAGGCCGGGGTAGGAGTGCCCTGAGCCGGGTAGTGTAAGTGGAGTAGAGGGTGGGTCATTGTGGTGGATGTCGGTGCGGAGCTGGTAGCTTTAGGAGCAGGCTGGTCAGAGGAGGTCCAGAGGAGCCAGGGGGGCGAGTGTGTGCACGTAGGCCGGGGTAGGAGTGCCCTGAGCCGGGTAGTGTAAGTGGAGTAGAGGGTGGGTCATTGTGGTGGATGTCGGTGCGGAGCTGGTAGCTTTAGGAGCAGGCTGGTCAGAGGAGGTCCAGAGGAGCCAGGGGGGCGAGTGTGTGCACGTAGGCCGGGGTAGGAGTGCCCTGAGCCGGGTAGTGTAAGTGGAGTAGAGGGTGGGTCATTGTGGTGGATGTCGGTGCGGAGCTGGTAGCTTTAGGAGCAGGCTGGTCAGAGGAGGTCCAGAGGAGCCAGGGGGGCGAGTGTGTGCACGTAGGCCGGGGTAGGAGTGCCCTGAGCCGGGTAGTGTAAGTGGAGTAGAGGGTGGGTCATTGTGGTGGATGTCGGTGCGGAGCTGGTAGCTTTAGGAGCAGGCTGGTCAGAGGAGGTCCAGAGGAGCCAGGGGGGCGAGTGTGTGCACGTAGGCCGGGGTAGGAGTGCCCTGAGCCGGGTAGTGTAAGTGGAGTAGAGGGTGGGTCATTGTGGTGGATGTCGGTGCGGAGCTGGTAGCTTTAGGAGCAGGCTGGTCAGAGGAGGTCCAGAGGAGCCAGGGGGGCGAGTGTGTGCACGTAGGCCGGGGTAGGAGTGCCCTGAGCCGGGTAGTGTAAGTGGAGTAGAGGGTGGGTCATTGTGGTGGATGTCGGTGCGGAGCTGGTAGCTTTAGGAGCAGGCTGGTCAGAGGAGGTCCAGAGGAGCCAGGGGGGCGAGTGTGTGCACGTAGGCCGGGGTAGGAGTGCCCTGAGCCGGGTAGTGTAAGTGGAGTAGAGGGTGGGTCATTGTGGTGGATGTCGGTGCGGAGCTGGTAGCTTTAGGAGCAGGCTGGTCAGAGGAGGTCCAGAGGAGCCAGGGGGGCGAGTGTGTGCACGTAGGCCGGGGTAGGAGTGCCCTGAGCCGGGTAGTGTAAGTGGAGTAGAGGGTGGGTCATTGTGGTGGATGTCGGTGCGGAGCTGGTAGCTTTAGGAGCAGGCTGGTCAGAGGAGGTCCAGAGGAGCCAGGGGGGCGAGTGTGTGCACGTAGGCCGGGGTAGGAGTGCCCTGAGCCGGGTAGTGTAAGTGGAGTAGAGGGTGGGTCATTGTGGTGGATGTCGGTGCGGAGCTGGTAGCTTTAGGAGCAGGCTGGTCAGAGGAGGTCCAGAGGAGCCAGGGGGGCGAGTGTGTGCACGTAGGCCGGGGTAGGAGTGCCCTGAGCCGGGTAGTGTAAGTGGAGTAGAGGGTGGGTCATTGTGGTGGATGTCGGTGCGGAGCTGGTAGCTTTAGGAGCAGGCTGGTCAGAGGAGGTCCAGAGGAGCCAGGGGGGCGAGTGTGTGCACGTAGGCCGGGGTAGGAGTGCCCTGAGCCGGGTAGTGTAAGTGGAGTAGAGGGTGGGTCATTGTGGTGGATGTCGGTGCGGGGCTGGTAGCTTTAGGAGCAGGCTGTGGAACTTAGCCCCAGCCTTGGTGAGTTTTCCCCGGCCCTGATGAGTTGGGGACCGGGGTATTGGGTTTAGGAGCTGGCTGTGGAACTTAGCCCCAGCCTGGGTGGTTCTTTGTAGGTTCAAGTATTGTCTGTTTATCTTTCAGAGTGACACTGGGAAGGACCAAAGGCAGGAGATGGCACAAGAAAAAAACAACCCAGACTCAGACCCAGACTATGTGGGTGATGAAGATTTAGATGAGCTCCCCCATCCAAATATATGGCTGACACAAAAGTCGGATACAAGTCTTGCTCCTGCTTCTAGTGCACCGGGAACCAGCCAGCAAGGTAGTTCTTCATACACCTCAGAGTTGCATTCAGAGAATGGTCCACGAAGAGGAGACCCACAGCGGACAAGTTCCATAAATTACTGCTTTGTCTGCGGTAAGCCCCAGAAGAAAATATCGAGACATCTTAAAACACACAAGACCAATGCAGAGATTGTACAAGTCTTTTCCCTTACTGATGTCAAGGAGCGCAACAAACGGATTGAAAAAATTAGGAATAAAGGGAACTTTTTACATAATCAAGCAGTATTACAAAGTGGGAAAGGGCAATTGAAAGTGAAGCGACGATGCAAAAAAAAAGCTTTGGATGGAAAGTTTATTCACTGCATGTATTGTCAAGGCATGTTTCTCCGCAAAGAACTATGGAGGCATACTCGCAGGTGCCCTCACAAACCCGAAGATGCAAACCAAGAAGAGACGTCTGGAAGGAGAAGGATCCTCGGCTCTGCATCAGCTCAGGATGCCGCCTTATGTGCGCAAATCTCGGGTGGGGTTTGGAAGCTTCTCAGTGTTATGAACGTGGATGAAGTTGGATCAGTTGTGCGAAATGACTTCTGTATTCTCCAGTTTGCCCAGTCACTTTACAACATTCATGGACAGGATACAACAAAGTATGAATACATAAGACAAAAACTGAGAGAAGTGGGACGTCTGCTGCTGTGCTTGCGGACAGATTTCTCTGTGCCGACCCTGGAAGATGCTGTTAGGCCTGCAAACTTTGAGAAAGTGGTACAAGCGGTCAAAAAGGTAGCAGGTTTTAATGATGACAATCTTTCGTACAAAACCCCGAGCCTTGCTCTTAAACTCGGCCACACACTGAATAAGATCTGCGACATCATCCACTGCCGGGGCTTGATGGCAGAAGATGAGAAGCTGGTGAAGTATACTGAAACATTTAAGAAGTTGCTCAGTACCAAGTGGAAAGAATATGTATCTCACAATGCCCTTAACACACTGAGTGATGCCAAGTTTAATAAACCGTTAACCTTACCATTCACTGAAGATGTTGTGAAACTTCACAAGTTTTTGGAAAAGGCAGCAGAAGAGGCCACAAGCAAACTGCAAGAAACAGATGATGCTCAAACTTATGCCCGTCTTGCCATGGTGTTGCTCACACAAATCATTGTGTTCAACCGTCGGCGAGCTGGAGAGGTTTCCAAAATGCCTCTGAAACATTTTCTGGAGAGGGATAATCAACAACTTCATGCGGATGTAAGCCTTGGTTTATCGGACACAGAAAAGAAGCTCTGCCGGTATCTAAGTCGCGTGGAAATTATGGGTAAAAGAGGGAGAAAAGTTGCAGTTCTTCTCCCCCGACCTGTTGTCAATGGTCTTACACTACTCACAAATAAGAGGAAAGAATGTGGTGTGTCTCCCTCAAACCCATTCTTATTTGCACGACCCAAAGCACCAACCCATTATAGAGGAAGTGACTGCCTGAGACGTTTCTCCACACAGTGCGACACAAAGTACCCCGAGCACCTCCGGTCGACGGGTCTCAGGAAACATGTGGCCACGCTATCTCAAGTCTTAAACCTCCAGGAGAATGAGCTGGATCAGGTGGCAGACTTCCTTGGACATGATATCCGCGTACACAGGGAATTCTACAGACTGCCTGTTCCAACAACACAACTTGCAAAGATATCCAAAGTATTGCTTTTAATGGAGAAGGGATCCATTTCCTCGCTAAAAGGAAAGACGCTGGAGGAGATTGAACTTGAAGGTTTGTTAAATGTATCTCTTATCTGGGTGTGCATGTAGGGCCGGGGTAGGAGTGCCCTGAGCCGGGTAGTGTAAGTGGAGTAGAGGGTGGGTCATTGTGGTGGATGTCGGTGCGGAGCTGGTAGCTTTAGGAGCAGGCTGGTCAGAGGAGGTCCAGAGGAGCCAGGGGGGCGAGTGTGTGCACGTAGGCCGGGGTAGGAGTGCCCTGAGCCGGGTAGTGTAAGTGGAGTAGAGGGTGGGTCATTGTGGTGGATGTCGGTGCGGGGCTGGTAGCTTTAGGAGCCGGCTGGGGATCTTAGCCCCAGCCTTGGTGAGTTTTCCCAGGCCTGGTGGCTTTAGGAGCGGGCTGATTGAATTGAATCCCCCTTTTGTTTTTAGATGAAATTCCCATCAGTGCAGATGAGGCCGAAGAGGAGAGTCACAGTGACTCGGGGGACTCTGCTGAGAAACAAGCGGCAACTGTGGTTATAGATGATGACCCGATCGACATAGCTGATGGAGATACCTCTGATTTTGAAGGCAAGTTCTTCTGTTTACTCTTGTAGTAGTCTTGCTCTGACTTATTCACATTGTTTTGTTTAAATTAATTCCTAATTTTCCTTTTCAGAGGCAGCACAGAGGCCTGCAAAGCAACCTGGACCAAAACGCAGAGTGACAAAAAGAGCATGGTCAAAGACTGAAGAAGCAGCTGTAATGCGGCATTTTAAAAAACACATCAAGAGAGGAAAACTGGCCACAAAAAATGAAGTAACTCAGTGTAAGCAAGCAGAAATGGCCTTAAGTCAGAGAACACTGCAGAATATAAGAGACTTTGTGAGAAATCGTGGACTAGCACATAAAAGACAACTAAAGGTAAAAGATGGATAAGCATGGAGTGTATGTATGAAGAACATTAAAACTTTTCCAGCCTCTAATTGTGGTTCATCCATCCATCCATTTTCTCCCACTTGTCCGTTGCCGGGTCGTGGAGGCAGCCGTTGGAGCTGCCCAAATCACATAGCACCAGTCCCCTATGGCTCCTCCTGCAGGTGGTGGGTCCACGGAAGGACGGCCTCATGGTTCCAAACGGGCCTGTTGGTCTCTCATAGGGGAATTGTGGTTCAGTTATGTTTAAAGTCCTCATAATTCATCTTTGGTCCTCATGAACCACCTTCTGGTCGGTGGCTGTGTATAGACAACCGTAGCTGATACAAGGATGTTAAATAGACCTAAATTTTTTTCAGATTTTTTACAGTTAGTCTATCCAGAGCTTATCTCTCTAGGACCTTGGGAAACCATAGTCCTCTTAAACCACACCAGGGTTGGTTTTTCCAAAAGGTCAACATAAACCATAAAACCACGTATGTGTGGGTGCATGTAGGTGTTGGGACTGTGTTGAAGGTTTTGGGGGCCCGGCTGGAGTTGTTAGACCCGGACGAAGGCGTCTGGGAAGTGGGCTGGAGGTGTTAGACCAGTGGTGGAGCTTCTTGGAGCTTCGTGGAGCTCCGTGGAGCTCCATAGAGCTTTATTTCGGGCTTAAACTGTGGATAAATGCGCTCGGGGGCCGCGGGGGTTAGGCGGTTAAGGCAGGCGCTCGGCATCAGCACCTCGGACAGCTCGCGGGGGTTAAGCGGTTCTCGCCCTTCCCGCGGCAGCAGACGCCTAGTCCTGGGTTATTCTTTCGAAAGGTGGACACGGTCCGGTCCGGGAGAGTCTCCCGGACACGTAGATGTGCGTGTCCGCGCGGTGGCTCATTTCCCCGCGGAGTTATTAGCTCCGGAGTCCCCAGTCCGGAGGACTTATCCCCGGCGTGGATGAGTTCTCCCCGGCCTGACTGAGTTGGGGACCGGGCTGGAGTTGTCCAACCCGGCCTGTAACACTGTCCTGTATTCGGTGTCCAGTGGCGGGGCTTCCTGGAGCTTCCTGGAGCTTCCTGGAGCTTTATTTCGGGGTAAAACCGTGTATAATAGCGCTCGGCGGAGGCGGGGGTTAAGCGGTTAGGACCGTCGCCAGGACTAAGCGCCAGCCGGAGCGAGGCAAAAGCACACCCCAAAACGCCCTTAAATCCACACCAAAAGTATCCAGGGTTATAGAGTCGACCCTTGCGCACACGCTGGTACCGGAACCGGGCCGATGCGAGCCCGTTAACGGCCCCGTTTAACGGTTCTCGCCCTTCCCGCGGCAGCAGACGCCTAGTCCTGGGTTATTCTTTCGAAAGGTGGACACGGTCCGGTCCGGGAGAGTCTCCCGGACACGTAGATGTGCGTGTCCGCGCGGTGGCTCATTTCCCCGCGGAGTTATTAGCTCCGGAGTCCCCAGTCCGGAGGACTTATCCCCGGCGTGGATGAGTTCTCCCCGGCCTGACTGAGTTGGGGACCGGGCTGGAGTTGTCCAACCCGGCCTGTAACACTGTCCTGTATTCGGTGTCCAGTGGCGGGGCTTCCTGGAGCTTCCTGGAGCTTCCTGGAGCTTTATTTCGGGGTAAAACCGTGTATAATAGCGCTCGGCGGAGGCGGGGGTTAAGCGGTTAGGACCGTCGCCAGGACTAAGCGCCAGCCGGAGCGAGGCAAAAGCACACCCCAAAACGCCCTTAAATCCACACCAAAAGTATCCAGGGTTATAGAGTCGACCCTTGCGCACACGCTGGTACCGGAACCGGGCCGATGCGAGCCCGTTAACGGCCCCGTTTAACGGTTCTCGCCCTTCCCGCGGCAGCAGACGCCTAGTCCTGGGTTATTCTTTCGAAAGGTGGACACGGTCCGGTCCGGGAGAGTCTCCCGGACACGTAGATGTGCGTGTCCGCGCGGTGGCTCATTTCCCCGCGGAGTTATTAGCTCCGGAGTCCCCAGTCCGGAGGACTTATCCCCGGCGTGGATGAGTTCTCCCCGGCCTGACTGAGTTGGGGACCGGGCTGGAGTTGTCCAACCCGGCCTGTAACACTGTCCTGTATTCGGTGTCCAGTGGCGGGGCTTCCTGGAGCTTCCTGGAGCTTCCTGGAGCTTTATTTCGGGGTAAAACCGTGTATAATAGCGCTCGGCGGAGGCGGGGGTTAAGCGGTTAGGACCGTCGCCAGGACTAAGCGCCAGCCGGAGCGAGGCAAAAGCACACCCCAAAACGCCCTTAAATCCACACCAAAAGTATCCAGGGTTATAGAGTCGACCCTTGCGCACACGCTGGTACCGGAACCGGGCCGATGCGAGCCCGTTAACGGCCCCGTTTAACGGTTCTCGCCCTTCCCGCGGCAGCAGACGCCTAGTCCTGGGTTATTCTTTCGAAAGGTGGACACGGTCCGGTCCGGGAGAGTCTCCCGGACACGTAGATGTGCGTGTCCGCGCGGTGGCTCATTTCCCCGCGGAGTTATTAGCTCCGGAGTCCCCAGTCCGGAGGACTTATCCCCGGCGTGGATGAGTTCTCCCCGGCCTGACTGAGTTGGGGACCGGGCTGGAGTTGTCCAACCCGGCCTGTAACACTGTCCTGTATTCGGTGTCCAGTGGCGGGGCTTCCTGGAGCTTCCTGGAGCTTCCTGGAGCTTTATTTCGGGGTAAAACCGTGTATAATAGCGCTCGGCGGAGGCGGGGGTTAAGCGGTTAGGACCGTCGCCAGGACTAAGCGCCAGCCGGAGCGAGGCAAAAGCACACCCCAAAACGCCCTTAAATCCACACCAAAAGTATCCAGGGTTATAGAGTCGACCCTTGCGCACACGCTGGTACCGGAACCGGGCCGATGCGAGCCCGTTAACGGCCCCGTTTAACGGTTCTCGCCCTTCCCGCGGCAGCAGACGCCTAGTCCTGGGTTATTCTTTCGAAAGGTGGACACGGTCCGGTCCGGGAGAGTCTCCCGGACACGTAGATGTGCGTGTCCGCGCGGTGGCTCATTTCCCCGCGGAGTTATTAGCTCCGGAGTCCCCAGTCCGGAGGACTTATCCCCGGCGTGGATGAGTTCTCCCCGGCCTGACTGAGTTGGGGACCGGGCTGGAGTTGTCCAACCCGGCCTGTAACACTGTCCTGTATTCGGTGTCCAGTGGCGGGGCTTCCTGGAGCTTCCTGGAGCTTTATTTCGGGGTAAAACCGTGTATAATAGCGCTCGGCGGAGGCGGGGGTTAAGCGGTTAGGACCGTCGCCAGGACTAAGCGCCAGCCGGAGCGAGGCAAAAGCACACCCCAAAACGCCCTTAAATCCACACCAAAAGTATCCAGGGTTATAGAGTCGACCCTTGCGCACACGCTGGTACCGGAACCGGGCCGATGCGAGCCCGTTAACGGCCCCGTTTAACGGTTCTCGCCCTTCCCGCGGCAGCAGACGCCTAGTCCTGGGTTATTCTTTCGAAAGGTGGACACGGTCCGGTCCGGGAGAGTCTCCCGGACACGTAGATGTGCGTGTCCGCGCGGTGGCTCATTTCCCCGCGGAGTTATTAGCTCCGGAGTCCCCAGTCCGGAGGACTTATCCCCGGCGTGGATGAGTTCTCCCCGGCCTGACTGAGTTGGGGACCGGGCTGGAGTTGTCCAACCCGGCCTGTAACACTGTCCTGTATTCGGTGTCCAGTGGCGGGGCTTCCTGGAGCTTCCTGGAGCTTCCTGGAGCTTTATTTCGGGGTAAAACCGTGTATAATAGCGCTCGGCGGAGGCGGGGGTTAAGCGGTTAGGACCGTCGCCAGGACTAAGCGCCAGCCGGAGCGAGGCAAAAGCACACCCCAAAACGCCCTTAAATCCACACCAAAAGTATCCAGGGTTATAGAGTCGACCCTTGCGCACACGCTGGTACCGGAACCGGGCCGATGCGAGCCCGTTAACGGCCCCGTTTAACGGTTCTCGCCCTTCCCGCGGCAGCAGACGCCTAGTCCTGGGTTATTCTTTCGAAAGGTGGACACGGTCCGGTCCGGGAGAGTCTCCCGGACACGTAGATGTGCGTGTCCGCGCGGTGGCTCATTTCCCCGCGGAGTTATTAGCTCCGGAGTCCCCAGTCCGGAGGACTTATCCCCGGCGTGGATGAGTTCTCCCCGGCCTGACTGAGTTGGGGACCGGGCTGGAGTTGTCCAACCCGGCCTGTAACACTGTCCTGTATTCGGTGTCCAGTGGCGGGGCTTCCTGGAGCTTCCTGGAGCTTCCTGGAGCTTTATTTCGGGGTAAAACCGTGTATAATAGCGCTCGGCGGAGGCGGGGGTTAAGCGGTTAGGACCGTCGCCAGGACTAAGCGCCAGCCGGAGCGAGGCAAAAGCACACCCCAAAACGCCCTTAAATCCACACCAAAAGTATCCAGGGTTATAGAGTCGACCCTTGCGCACACGCTGGTACCGGAACCGGGCCGATGCGAGCCCGTTAACGGCCCCGTTTAACGGTTCTCGCCCTTCCCGCGGCAGCAGACGCCTAGTCCTGGGTTATTCTTTCGAAAGGTGGACACGGTCCGGTCCGGGAGAGTCTCCCGGACACGTAGATGTGCGTGTCCGCGCGGTGGCTCATTTCCCCGCGGAGTTATTAGCTCCGGAGTCCCCAGTCCGGAGGACTTATCCCCGGCGTGGATGAGTTCTCCCCGGCCTGACTGAGTTGGGGACCGGGCTGGAGTTGTCCAACCCGGCCTGTAACACTGTCCTGTATTCGGTGTCCAGTGGCGGGGCTTCCTGGAGCTTCCTGGAGCTTCCTGGAGCTTTATTTCGGGGTAAAACCGTGTATAATAGCGCTCGGCGGAGGCGGGGGTTAAGCGGTTAGGACCGTCGCCAGGACTAAGCGCCAGCCGGAGCGAGGCAAAAGCACACCCCAAAACGCCCTTAAATCCACACCAAAAGTATCCAGGGTTATAGAGTCGACCCTTGCGCACACGCTGGTACCGGAACCGGGCCGATGCGAGCCCGTTAACGGCCCCGTTTAACGGTTCTCGCCCTTCCCGCGGCAGCAGACGCCTAGTCCTGGGTTATTCTTTCGAAAGGTGGACACGGTCCGGTCCGGGAGAGTCTCCCGGACACGTAGATGTGCGTGTCCGCGCGGTGGCTCATTTCCCCGCGGAGTTATTAGCTCCGGAGTCCCCAGTCCGGAGGACTTATCCCCGGCGTGGATGAGTTCTCCCCGGCCTGACTGAGTTGGGGACCGGGCTGGAGTTGTCCAACCCGGCCTGTAACACTGTCCTGTATTCGGTGTCCAGTGGCGGGGCTTCCTGGAGCTTCCTGGAGCTTCCTGGAGCTTTATTTCGGGGTAAAACCGTGTATAATAGCGCTCGGCGGAGGCGGGGGGTTAAGCGGTTAGGACCGTCGCCAGGACTAAGCGCCAGCCGGAGCGAGGCAAAAGCACACCCCAAAACGCCCTTAAATCCACACCAAAAGTATCCAGGGTTATAGAGTCGACCCTTGCGCACACGCTGGTACCGGAACCGGGCCGATGCGAGCCCGTTAACGGCCCCGTTTAACGGTTCTCGCCCTTCCCGCGGCAGCAGACGCCTAGTCCTGGGTTATTCTTTCGAAAGGTGGACACGGTCCGGTCCGGGAGAGTCTCCCGGACACGTAGATGTGCGTGTCCGCGCGGTGGCTCATTTCCCCCGCGGAGTTATTAGCTCCGGAGTCCCCAGTCCGGAGGACTTATCCCCGGCGTGGATGAGTTCTCCCCGGCCTGACTGAGTTGGGGACCGGGCTGGAGTTGTCCAACCCGGCCTGTAACACTGTCCTGTATTCGGTGTCCAGTGGCGGGGCTTCCTGGAGCTTCCTGGAGCTTCCTGGAGCTTTATTTCGGGGTAAAACCGTGTATAATAGCGCTCGGCGGAGGCGGGGGTTAAGAGGTTAAGACAGGCGCTCGGCTTCAGCACCTCGGACAGCCCAGGAACAAACCAACCCCCCCCCCCAAAAAAACGACTTTCAATCCACACTAAAAGTATCCAGGGTTATAGAGCCGAGCCTCCCGAACACGCCTGTGCTGGAATTGGGCCGGTGGGACACCGTTAAAGGCCCCTTTTAACGGTTCAAAGTTCCGTAGCGCTAGGTTCTCGCCCTTCCCGCGGCAGCAGACGCCGAGTCCTGGGTTATTCTTTCAAAAGGTGGACACGGGCCGGTCCGGGAGAGTCCCCCGGTCACGCTGATGTGCGTGTCCGCGCGGTGGCTCGCACCCCCGCGGAGTTATAGGCGTACAGCACCCGCGGAGAAAAAAAATGCCAAAAAATAGAAAAACGCTTTTAATCCCGGAAAGAGTGGTACCGGCGGGTAGAGGGTGACCGCCCGGACCCGTGGATGTGCAAATCTCAAAAGTCGATTCCGTGACCCCTGATACTCTTTGAGTATCAGGGTCACGGATCTGGTTTTTGCACTAAGTGTTTTCAGCGCGGAAGCCCGGGACGATCTCCGGGCATTTGACGCTGCTCCGGGCGGATTGGCTATACACCCCCAGAGCCAAGGGACAGTCGGGCGGTTTTTGGGAATGACGTTTTTCAAAATCGAAAATGGTCAGAATCCTGGTTCTTTTTGATCCGGGATCCCAGCTCGACCTGTGGGCATGCAAAATCCGCCACCTCCGGGCCTCTGGCTGGTTCTATTCCAGCGCGGTCGGCTCCGGAGCACTGCGGACATGAGCGCACTCGGGCCGGGGCTGAACGGAGCCCCGCCGCCCGGTCCTTTCGGAAGCGAGACCGAGACGACCCGTCTGACCCAGGGGCCTTACGACGGCCGCCCCCCGCCACGGTAGAGCCGGCCCGCGGGCCCTCTCCGTTCCAGAGCGGGGGTATTTGCGGCCGTTTAACGCATTTTTCTCGAAACCTCCGCACAGAGACTCCCACGCCCGGGGAGCTCGCCTCCAGGAGAGCGTACGCTTCGCCTCCACGGCCCCGCGTGCCCAACCACGGGGCGCGGGGCCCCGTTTTCGGCCCACGGCCAGCCCTGGCCACGGCCGACGCGGTTCTTCCCGAACCGCAGCCACTCTGGGCTACCTGGTTGATCCTGCCAGTAACATATGCTTGTCTCAAAGATTAAGCCATGCAAGTCTAAGTACACACGGCCGGTACAGTGAAACTGCGAATGGCTCATTAAATCAGTTATGGTTCCTTGATCGCTCTACCGTTACTTGGATAACTGTGGCAATTCTAGAGCTAATACATGCCAACGAGCGCTGACCTCCGGGGATGCGTGCATTTATCAGACCCAAAACCCATGCGGGGTCGCCCCTCGGGGCTCCCCGCGCGCTTTGGTGACTCTAGATAACCTCGAGCCGATCACTGGCCCTCGTGGCGGAGACAACTCTGCCCTATCAACTTTCGATGGTACTTTCTGTGCCTACCATGGTGACCACGGGTAACAGGGAATCAGGGTTCGATTCCGGAGAGGGAACATGAGAAATGGCAACTACATCCAAGGAAGGCAACTGGCGACCACATCCAAGGAAGGAATATTGAGGGCCTGTAATTGAAGCGGTAATTCAAACTACAATAGCGTATATTAAAGTTGTTTCGTACGTAGCAGAGCAGCTCCGTCGCTGCGCTCTATTGAAAGTCAGGCCCTTGATCCAAGCTTTTGTCGGCCGGCCTCCGGGTCCCTCCCTCCTCCCCTGGGTAGAGAGTACCAGGGGAGGTGTGGGAGTTGGTTTTACCCAGGTTTCTATGTGTTATGTGTATGACAGAGTATCAGGGTCACTTGGAAAAGTTTCTAAGTGCTGAGCCACTTAGAAAAAATGTCCAAAGAGTATCAGGGTAACATGGAAAAGTTTCTAAGTGGCTCAGCACTTAGAAATTTTTCCAAGTGACCCTGATACTCTTTGGACATTTTTTCTAAGTGGCTCAGCACTTAGAAAAAATGTCCAAAGTGGCTCAGAGTATCAGGGTCACGGACTTCCTCCGGGCCGGGTCTTGGGGTGTAGTCCGAGGAGGGGTGCTTAAGAGTGGGTACCCGGGTCCGAAAGGTGCGCCGGGTGTCCCCGGAGGTCCATAGGAGCCATGCGGCCGAGGTTGTGCAGGTAGGCGGTGTTGGGGGAGCCCTTAGCGGGGTAGGGTTAGTGGATGAGAGCGGTGGTGGGTGTTGTTCCGGTGCTGTGGTTGTGTGTATGGGCCTGTAGGTGTTGGGACTGGGTTGAAGTTTTTGGGGGGCCTGGCTGGAGGTGTTAGACCCGGACGAAGGCGTCATGGAAGCAGGCTGGAGGTGTTAGACCAGGCCTGGAGCTGTCATGACTGGGGGCTGGGCTGGAGCTGTTGGT